>CAIGQQ010034504.1:1134025-1153379 GCA_903798035.1 Danio albolineatus | reverse complement strand
TAGTAGTAGTAGTAGTAGTAGTAGTAGTAGTAGTAGTAGTAGTAGTATCTTGCAAAATAAAATAGTATGACATTACGTACTGCCATCATGGCAAAGACCTGGCAAAGAAATAAGTTATTAGAAATTATTAAAAGTATTATGTTTAGAAATGTGTGGGGAAAAATCTCTCAGTTACGTAAATGGCGCTTAAGATATATTTTAGAAGTAATAAAAAATTCACAGGAAGGCTAATTATAAAGCCTTTAACAATATGTTGTGAGAACACTCCTCATGTGACATTGTTTGATTGCACAATTGTGATGCCTCTGGCTTAGAAATGAAAACTGAGAGTAAAATGTGCCCTCTCGGCAATAAAAGCGTGTCATGTGACTGACAGCTCTGTTGCGGCTAGATGTAATAGTGAGTGTCTTTGGCTAATATAAGCACTGTGTTGCTCTCAGACCCAGATGAAATGATCTATGATGACGTTGAGTTTGGGGAGGAGGGCGGCAGCAGCTCGCTGGACAACGGCTGGAGCTCCAGTGAATTCGAGAGCTATGAGGAAAACAGTGACGCAGAGAACGGACATGGAGAAAACGGCCTCCCGGATGCCTTCGTCAGGAGCCGCGCACCCAGCAAGAAAACACACGTGTGTATTTGCACCACTGCTAACACTGCTAAGTCTTTCTCTGTTCTGTTTTTTTTTCTCTCTGCGTCTAATATAAACTGTCAGTCAAAAGTTTAGGATCAGAATGATTTTTGTATATTTATCTAAAGAGCATGATCATTGCATTTGTTGGATCAGACATACAGTAAACATTGTGAAATTGTGGAATATTATTATGCAGCTTTGAACAGCAGAGATGTAGAAGTTTAGATGTGTGAGTGCAGTCGCAACTGACGTCTGGAGATTTGGTTTTTGCACATTTGCTCATACTAATATTTGGAAACGGTGAGAAAAGACTTTAATCTGTTCATAATGACTTCAGTTTTGTTTGTGTGTTTAGGCCCTGATTTAGTAGATGAGGTTTATTTGAGTGTGTGAGTGTGTTTAACGTTTGGCCAGGGAGTTGGTTTATTTTTGAACTGGCAGAACAGATTTAGTGATTCATTTTGAAGCGTTTGTTGAGAGGGGGATTTGTGGGAGTTTGATTGAGTGTGTGAGGTGCACGTGTATGTTTGTGTATAATATTTAGAAATGGTTTAAAAATGTCAAGGTTTGTCGGCGCCAATAGCCTAGTGGTTAGTGCGTCGACACATAGCACCGAGGTGCTCGCGGCGACCTGAGTTTGCTTCCCGGCTCGAGGTCCTTTGCCGATCATTCCCCTATCTCTGCTCCCCACACTTTCCTGTCTGTCAATCTCCACTGTCCGATCAATAAAGGTGAAAACCCCTAAAAAATTATTATAAAAAAATTATTTTTTTAAATTGTCAAGGTTTTATTTTTTAGTATTATTTTTTAATCTAGTGGCGGGCATGTCATTTCAACCAATATTATTCTTCAGTTTTATACATTTTATTTTATTTATTTATTTTAATTGTATTAATAATAATAATAATAGGGCAGCGCAGTGGGTAGCACTGTCGCCTCACAGCAAGAAGGTCGCCGGTTCGAGCCTCTGCTGGGTCAGTTGGCATTTCCGTGTGGGTTTCCTTCGGGTGCTCCAGTTCCCCTTATAGTCCAAAGATATGCGGTACAGGTGAATTGGGTAAGCTAAACTGGGTAGGCTAAATTGGGTAAGCTAAATTGTCCGTAGTGTACGTGTGTAAATGAGAATGTATGGGTGTTTCCCATTGATGGGTTGCAGCTGGAAAGACATCCGCTCCGTATAAGTTGGCGGTTCATTCCACTGTGGTGACCCCAGAATAATAAAGGGACTAAGCCAAAAAGAAAATGAATGAATAATAATAATAATATTTATTCTATTTAATAATATTTAATAATAATAATAATATTTTATTCTAAAACTGAATATTTTAGTTTTATTTATTTATTCCTAGAATATGAACAGTATAAAATGGCATAAAATAACGAATAAAATACGTACACATTTCCTCATTTGCACTAATAATTGGAAAATAATCAATAACAGAATAATGTAATATAGAGAATAAATATGCCACGTTCAATCAGCAATAATATTGTATCATACCTTTTTATACTTACACAGTTTTGACCAAATGTTAACTAAAATTAAAGAAAAGGTTACCAAATTAAATCAAAACATTAAAATTATTAAATTGCTGAGCTCATTTTAGGTTTACATTTTTGTAGTGCCATTTTTTTTTAATCAATAATTTGTATAATTTAAAATACCTAATTATAGAAATTTCAAATTATTCAGTTCTTCTTCAGTTTTAGTATTCATTCACCTTAGTGATATCTCTGAATGGAGGATAAGAATGAAGGAGTGATTGCGGCTGTGTGCAGTAACCGGTTCTCTGCCCCTGTTCAGCTGTCTGAAGATCTGGCACGTTTGAAAGAGCACTATGAGAGAAAGATGCGAGATCTCATGGCAAACACAGTGGGAACAGTAGAGCTACAGCAGCTCAAACACAAACACGAGCAGAAGGTAAAACGCCAGGAGTGTGTATGTGTGGGTCTGACTCTTTCCTCTCTGTGCTAGTGGTGCTGGTTTTGGCCTTCATCTGTTCATCAACCCTCAGACCTCCGTCATCCTCACTAAGCATCTGTCCATGTCTCCGTAGATATCTGTTGTCTTCTGTGGACAGTGAATGTTTATTTTTTGCTTCTCATTCATTTCACATTTGGCTTCGCATGACATTCTGTGTTTAAAAAACATTGGTGGTGTGTGCCTGTGTTTTTTCTCTTCAGTGGCTGCCACAGCATAACACACCTTATATTAGATGTAGAATAATCAGACAGTTATTTAATAAAAATCATAAATAAATTAGAATTTAGCAGATTTTCAGTTGCGGAGCTGTGGTTGCAGTCACTCTTTCTCTTGTTTACCCATCAGTCTTCATGTTCCTTCATCTTGTGTCAGTGCTGATGTTTTCTTTGTCCAGTCACAACAATAGATGCATGTTTGTTTGTTTGTTTGTTTTGTTGAGATCTTATTTAGTTAGGATTGTTCTTCTCCAAGATGTTGGCTTGTCTTGTTAATGCCTTTAAAACTCATGGGTTAAAGATTTGGACCGCATTTTAGGCTGTATACCAGCAAAAAAAAAAAAAAACTGTGCTTTATTCAATAAACATCTACAATCCAGTTTAACCAGGATCTCATTTTTTAAAAAGTTCTGTAAACACCAAGAATGATATAATATATATAATATGCAGATCTGCTGTCCTATGAAGATTGGCAAAAAAAAATGATGCTGACATATGATCCTGACATAATTTTTAAGCAGAATAGAATTGAATCTACTCAGCAGAAAAAAATAGTAGCAGCAAGTCTTATACATCCATTTTATTTTACTTTGGGATCTACAGTGCACTGGCTTAAAATAAACAGATCTCAAATATAGTTATAATACGATTTTGTTCTTGGTGTTCAAGAACCTTATCTTTCACCTCATACCAAAAATAAAATTCTGTCGTCATTTACTCATCCTGTTCAAAAGCAGTTTGAGTGTTTTGCTTTTTTGTTTGTGTTTTAATAAACACAAAATAAGATATTTTGAAGAATGTTGGAAACTGGTAACCATTGGCATCCAAAGTATTTTTGTTTTTCCTACTTTGGATGACAGTGGTTACCAATTTACACCATTCTTCAAAATAAATAATTTTATGTTTAACAGAAGAAAGAAACTGAAACAGGTTTGAAACAAGTGGAGGAGTAAATGATGACAGAATTTTCATTTTTGAGTAACTATCACTATAAATCAGGAAATGCTGGGTGGTGGTATAGGATCAGGTTTTGTGTTATGACCTGATTTGCATTTTTTAGATGCAGTTAGAAAGTTATCTCATTGTAGTGAATTCCACCTTGTTATTTTTAGTTTACTCAGACTATAGTTCAACTTCTGAATGATGTTGCATTTGCTACAGATGCAGCGGCTGGTAAAAGCAGCCAAAGATGGAACAAAAGATGGTCTGCAGAAAACCAAAGCCGCGGTGAGAAAGGGCCGATCGTTCATCCGCACCAGATCTCTGTGTCATGGTAAGAGTAACAATAATAGTATAATCTTCAGCTTAATGAGTTATGTTTATTATTTCAGATTAACCCATTGTTCTTTCCTTAGAGAAGAAACCCAGCTGCTTTGATGAAGAGTCAGATATGTTCATTGAGGTGGAGTGTTTTAACGTGGACCCAGTACTTGGACCTGCGCCTGATGGGCTCTCTCAACACCAGGTGCTGTCTCACACCGCCTTGTCTTGGGCATATTTTAACACTGTTGACCAACTGCTGCCAAGTTACAGTTGTTGTTGTTGCAATTTCCAATTCATCAAAAACACATTAAAGTCCGCAAGAACCTGAAGCGGTGACCCTTTTTTTTTGTGATCCTAGTGTTCCTAGAGTAACAAAATATTAAATGAGAAAACAGTGAGCGTGGCTTGTTTTTTTTCTACTGCGAGCTGATTGGATGTAGTAAAATTTCATTCAGAAACATCTGGAAAATGGTTTAGGGAGAGTTATTACAACCTAACAGACATCTCCTCCTCAGCATTTCTGTTTGTTGTCAAAACTGACAGTTGTAGGGGCGTGGTTAAATGTGTTAAACACACCCAATATCTCCGACAGACAATTTAACTGAAAACAAACAGGAAGTGCATTTTCAAATTTTTTTATCTGAGATTACAACGGCAAACAATTGTTTTCTTAATGACGTGCACAGATGATTCGTTCACCACAAAGATAGCAATGTGAGCTAACAAAATCATATTGTTAGTTTTGATTTCGTTTGTACTTTACAATACTTTTAATATGTACAGATGCGATTGTAAGTACCTCAATGAATGAATCAATTATTTTGTACATTCTGTAACGCTTAAATATGGGAGCACATATCACTATTAACTTAATATTTTGCCTTCACCTCCTAGTTTACTGCAAATAAACAGTTAATTTGTTTTTTGTGGTAAAGTTTAGTTATAGGGTAGGAGTAAAGGATGCAGAATAAGGTATTATCAGAATTATATGCTTTATAAGTAAGTGATAATGTACATCCAGCTGGTTGTTCTTGCTGAATAAAAGGCTTATAAGTGCTATTGTGTAAGACACAAAGGTTTTATTCTAAATTAACAACCAGCTTCATGCTCAATTCCCCACTTATTACACAACTACTTGCCACAAAATTAAACCGTTATATACAAAACATTGATCTGAACTTTAATAATTTACTAGCTCTTTAATTTAAGCATAAAGCTTGCAGAATGAAAAATGCAGCCTGCACTAACATTCTTATAGTATTATTCGTTGCAGGATGGTGCCAAATCTACATCAATGTGACAGATACACACGTTTATACATGTATCGGAGAATAACATATCTTAGAATGTGGACTCGTGATTGACCAGTCAATAATCAGTTATTCAGCAGAGCCATGTAACAAGTACTAATAAACAGCCAATATGCAAGCTGACATGCAACTAGTACGTTAAAATTGGCCCCCACAATAAACTGTTACCAATATTGAATGAGCCTGAAAAAGTATCATGGTTTCCACTGAAATGTTATGCAGTATTGTTTCTTAAGCAGCAAATTGGCATATTAAAATGATTTCACGAGCATCATGTGACACCGAAGATTACAGAAATGATGATGAAAATTGAGCTTTGAATTATAGGGAATGAATAACTTGTTAAAGTATATTAAAATACAAAACTGCTAAGTTGCATTTATATTTCACTGTACTACTGTTTTTTATTTATTTACTGAATTTGTGGATTGAGTAAATGTGTATTAGGTGACCATGAGACTTTTTTTTTCTTTTTTTTTTTTCTTGAACCACTTGACCTCCTGCTGACCCAAATTCTTTGAATCATGCTGAATGAATCTTCCCTCTGATTCTGCTTCTAGTTCAATCTTTGTTCAATATTTCTTCAAAATAAACAACTCGCATATGTATGTAACTAGGTTGTTTTTGTATGCACAGGTAATGAGGAGATGCATTCTGGAGATGATTCTGGAGAGCGAGAAGAGCTATTTGGAAGCTCTGAAGAGAATTTTAGAGGTTTTTACTTATGTTGTCTGTTTTGCCTGATTTTCTGATTCACTTTGCATTGAATTTGAGTATCCTACATGCGTTTATTATTTGACCTGCTGCATATACAGTATGTTGATTTTGTGAAAATGTGAATTCTTTTTAAACCCTTTATGCATAACAGCAGTATGAGAAACCTCTGGCAGAAATTGAACCTCGGTTACTCAGTGACCGCAAGTGTAAGGTGGTGTTTCATCGCATTCGGGAGATCCTGCAGTGTCATGCACTCTTCCAGATGGCGCTTGCCAGCCGAGTATCCGACTGGGATGAGCTGGAGATGATTGGAGACGTGTTTGTAGCATCGGTGAGATATCACTTTTAGAATTGATTCAGTTGAGAACACGTTTCCACACCCTCTTTCTGAGTTTTTACATGTACAAACATTCTTCACCCTTAATCATCTGTTATGAGATGTGTATGAGTGTGCATGTGTGAGCATTTCACAGTAAAAAAAAAACAAACAAAAAAACTGTACCTCAGAAAACAATCCAATTAAAACGCATCATGGTTTCCAGTGTAATGTCTGCTCCTCACACTCTTTCTCTGTCTGTCCTGTAGTTTTCCAAGTCTATGGTGTTGGATGCTTACAGCGAATATGTGAATAACTTCAGCTTGGCAATGGGAGTGGTGCGGAAGGCATGTGCTGCTAAACCCTGTTTCCTGGACTTCCTCAAGGTTACACATCCCAGAATATTCCTGTGGTGTAGTAATTACACGTTGACCCGTTCTACACCGTTCTGCTATCCAGTTTTTGAAAATAAGCTTCAAATTCTATCTGGATGATTATTTAAATACTAAAATAGATGGAAAATTTGGCACATTCAACCCAGGCAATTAGCTGTAGATTCATGCTTTTAATTTGTAATTTAAAAAGCCTCCTCAAAGTGGGTGTCAGAATGAATATGTTATATTAAGTGGGAAATATTTGCCTTCTGGAATTGATTTCAAGTATTTTTTTTTTACCTACATCATGACAATATTTGTAATTAAAGTATTAAGTATACCGTTGTTGTCTTTGGTGCCAAATGCATTTATAAAAATGTATCAATGAGAATTTAGTAAGCCTTCGTAATCATACTGTCTCTGATTGGCTAATGCATTCAAGAGCTCAACAGAGATATGTGTGCTTGATTATAAGTTCAGTCCTACAATAAAAGAAAGGTAAATAGAATTCTGCAAATCAACTTTATTCATTCACGTTTATCACAATCTTTGTAAATTTTCTACCCTGGTGGTGAAAATGTTTTAATAATGGCGTATTTTAATGCTATTCACTTAATGTAAAATTGTTTGCTTAAAACAATAATCAATGTGATTTTCATGTAAACTGCTGTTTAGAAATTTTGAATTTTTTGCATTTTTTTAAAATATTTTTTAAGAAATTACATCTTGGTTTGGCGTAAAAGGCTTTGCTTTAAGATCATTTGCTATTTGTTTTGTGTCCACAGCACCGTCAGGAGACAAGTAAAGACCGTCTGACTCTATTTGGACTGATGATGAAGCCTATTCAGCGGTTTCCTCAGTTTATTCTGCTGCTGCAAGTGAGTTTTACCTCACACACACACACACACACATACAGTTCTGTATTGAGAAGACACGTGCACCAGTATACAAATTTGTTAAAACCTCACAACATCTCCAGAAGAGGGCGCCTCTTTCTTTCTTATTCTTGTCACATTCAAATTTATTTTACTGTAGATCACAAACTCACATTAAAGGCAAAGCTATTTGAAAATAAATAATTTTCATTCTGTTTTTTAACAGCTTGTCTACTGTAACATCCATCATCTTCCGCATTTCTTTGTAGGACATGTTAAAAAACACGCCAGTGGGCCATGCTGACCGCCTTCCCCTTCAGATGGCTCTTACTGAACTGGAAACGCTTGCCGAAAAATTAAACGAGAGGAAAAAGGAGGCTGACCAGCGCTGCGAGATACGACACATTGCTAAGGCTATGAACGAACATTACCTCAACAAGGTACTGCAGGTCCTCTGCTGTCAATATGTGGCAGCTTAGTCAGGTATGGCGTGACATTAGTGAGTTTTACATTGCAATTAAACCAGAGTGTGTCACAGTTTAGTCATGGCTTGCTGTCACTGATATGAGGTCAGCACTGAGCCAACACTGTAAGCAGCAGAGCCAGTTAGAAGACTCTGCACCATCTGGAGCTATGGTCTATTTGCTAAACTTTGCACTCTGTGGCTGTCTGCTCATTCTTGAGGATGGATAGTTGTTTTTTCTTTCTATCTCTAAATATTTTAACCTTACTGTAGATAAAAATGAATCTTAGAGACTCAATGAAATGGTTTAGCTTACCTGAACAAGATGGCATCTATTTGGGGTTGATCATGCAGCATTCCTGCTGTTGAAATTAATACAACATTTTTTTTTTAAAGATCAAATGGCATATTAAATACTCTTTTTTTAAAATGTTACAAAAGGTTTCATTTTTCAATTGAATATTGTTATTTTATCATTTTTATCCATGTAGAATCTTTTTAAAAATCTTTAAAAATATACTATATCATGATTTTTATCAATATTGACAATATTTTCATATATTGATGTTATAAAGTAATGTTTTCAAGCTCTAAATTGATATATTAGAATGAATGCATGCATCATATCTAATAATGATTCATTGAAGGGCTGGAAGCTACTTCACTTTATGTCAAATGTTTTTTTTCCTTAAGCTTCAAATGAATTAGTTGAAATTGAAGTAAAAAAAAATAAAATAGGAAGAATCTGTGGCAAAAAGATTATAGTATGACGGTAGCCTACTTTAGCTAATAATAGAATATTATGAATATTTATTTGTGGTATGTGTTTTGTTAAGCATATTTTACTTTTGTGCACATATGCGTGTTTGAATGAGGTCAGGGTCAAGTGACTGTGACAAGTAGGTCCCTTAAATATTTAATCCCTATCTCAATCCTTTTATTGCTGTTTCTGCTTCTTTCCCATTTATCTCTCTTAGCTGCTGAGCAGCGGCAGCCGTTATCTGATTCGTTCTGATGACATGGTGGAAACCGTTTATAACGATCGTGGGGAGATCATTAAGACTAAAGAACGCAGAGTCTTTCTCCTGAACGATGTGCTCATGTGCGCCACCCCCAACCGGCGGTATGACCCATTGCAGGCATTCATTATCTCCAATAACTGTCTCTCTGAGCTTTTTAGCATAGCATCACTAACCAAAAAAGAAATCCTAGATCTTCTGAGATACACCTTGTTCCTTCATAAATGTCAAGTTTCTCTCCTCCAGGCCATCTCAGGATGGTGTGAGTGTTGGGGCTGGAGGTGAAGGGGTTCCCTCAGGACAGCGTTTCCTGCTCAAGTGGAGTGTACCGTTAAGTTTTGTGGAGGTCGTGGAGTTTGGCTCCAGCGAGGAGATGGCCGACTCCAGGTTTCCTCCCTCACACTCTGGAGATAAAGTCGTCATAAATGCAAAACCTAGTAAGTTCATTATATACAAAATTATGTTTTCAAGCATCTGCTCCATGTTGTATTTCAGTTGCTACCATAAAACATAAGTCCAATTAATTCGACTCTTGGTATGCAGAGTCTTTTTCCATTGTGCTGCTCACATTCACTCTCAGCCAGTGAAGTTTTTATTTTTTGCAAGATATTGGCACCTGGGTGGCGATAATGAGTTTACTCGTATATCATGCAATGTAATACAGTCAAACGCTTAGAATACCTAAAATCGAATCTGAAAAAGTATGGCTGGTGTCTCTTTTATGACTTATTGATGCGTTTTTAGGCTTACTAAGCATTGAATAATAAACAATGAATAATATCTTTTTTGCATGTGGCTAAAGGCCTCAACGCTATTTGAACAATATTAATTTCTGCCTGCAGCTGTATTTTCTGAATGACATTTTAAAACGTGAATTGTACATTAGCAGAATTTTTAAGTGTTTTCTTTCTATCAGCCATGCAATTTTGACCTTGCAACACTTGATCAGGTCTCATGTATTTTCTGGAAAATACTATTATTCAAAATGTGGCCGAATCTTGGTGTTAGAAGTCATTTTCAGATATTTCTGGAGGTCGAGGTCAAATGGTGGTTCAGGTTCAGGGCTGAAACCCAAAGATTTCACATTCAAGCACTAACAGGGTCATGAACTACAAAGAGCATGTCCTTGAATGGTGTTGTGAGAAGACGTGTTGCTGTAGATAGTGTGCTGAAAGTTACCAATACCAAAATAATTTGGTGATTGTAGCAATGGTAGGAAGTGCTAGACAGATATTAATTCTGCACCACCCTTAAACAACAATACACTCCACTTATTTTTAAACATGCACATATGTGACATTTAAAACACCCAGACTTATTCAGAAAGAAACGGGGTCAGACTTCTGACACATCCAGATAAAAATGTCAGATTCCATGTTTTCCATGGAAAATGTTACTATGAAGATACTGCTGTTTGACAGGGTTCACTGTGTTCTCCGGCGTCCCAGACAATTTGACACATCTGACAGACGTCTGGCTTTTTCAGTACAATCTTAAAAATGAATTATTGATGGAAAAATGTCAGTAGAAACCTGATAGATACAGAAAACTGCATTGAGAGAGAGCGAGAGGTGGGGATGGGAAGAGAAAGCGAAATGGAGAGAACTCTGAAGCTTTCTGGTGAATATATATATATATATATATATATATATACATACATATTTATTTATGTATTTATATTATATTAAATATTTATATATTTTTCATTCTCCTCATTATATGAAGGTAAAGCAGGCTGCTTTGAAGTGACCTAAAAATCATCTGTTTTACTCGTTTACTTGTTTCCTCAGGGATTTTAAGGAAGAGAGGTTTTGCTTTCTCACCTCCTGCTGTTCTAGTTCATCCCCAAATACACTATGAATATTCATAATGTGTTGCTGTTGTGCTTTGGATTCTGCAGTACTAAAAGCTGTACAGACAGTACAGAAAAAGCGTAATAATACAATACCTGTTCAGTACAAGACCTCCGATGATGCAATCTTTCTTTTTTAAATCCTTTGCTGTTGAGGACGTCTTTTCCTCCGTCGAAGGCTGTTGGCTGTTTTTGTGGTTTGGAGAGAATGGGTCACACTGACTCATGAAGCTGAACAAAAGAGGAAAGACTGTTTTTCCTGTTTCATTGCGTGTGCTCTTTTCAGCACAGCTGAGGTGACAAAAGAAGAGACTCCGGTGGGAAGACATTATGCAGAAAAAAAAAATAACACACACACACACTGTAGCAGTACAATGCTGTACTGTAAGTCTGATCTGGAAACTTGTTTAAGCTTTTACTGTTTAGCCACAAATGAAATCATGCTGGACTCTCTGTGCTATTCCACTAATGTTTAAAGGCAGAAAAAAACACTTTTCAGCATGGTTGAAAAAGGCTGGTGTTGTTATGGTTACTGAAAACACAGTCTGTGGGCAGGAGCTGCTCTGATTCGAACTAGAGGACTGAATCTCCTGCATTCCCAGCGCAGTTCTTTCTTCTCTTTCATTTTGCTTTTACAAATCTAATTAACCACCAGGAATAAGGCCAACAGGAGAGAGGGTGATGTCAGTGTTGTGAAAAAGTTCCAGTGTGCCATTGCAAATCTATTCAGTTTGCAGAAATGTTATTCAGATAAAAGTGCCTTCATTTTCTCTGTATCTACATTTTAAATTTAAGTAAATTAGTGAGTCTATAAGACAGTTCTTAAACACTTAAGTCAGTATTATTTTTGTATTATTCTTTTGGCTCTTTTATGAAAAGAGGTTTTCAAAATGTTAACTTTATTAATGCTTTGTTTTATTTTTTTATTGCTTTGTAAAAAATAGTGACTATCATGGAGAACCACTAAAATGTAATTCAGAGCAACTATACCAGGAAAAGCATGTTTTTACTACACAATAATTTGCTGATGTAAATTTATTTTAAGGATCATAGTGCGGCTTAAAAATACTATGTCATAATGTTACTTGTACTTGTGTTTTTAAAACACAGTTTTGAATGGTTAAAGAAATAAAGCTTTGATAATAATCATTTAAAGGATTAATTGCAGGTTAGAACTTGCGTTTTTTTTAAGTAAATATACATTTTTAAATGTATATGATACACTGAATGATGTTGCAACAATAATCTTTTTTTTTTACCTTATTTTCTTGTTTTGGAACCTGATGTTTGTCATGTTTCTTTAATATATCTAAGGAAGGAGAAAAAAAACTAGATTGTTTTTCAGTTTGCTGATTTAACTCCAGATTTTCTGTCTGGACTCCTTTAGCTACTCTTTATTTAAACACTAATGGTAGCATTCAATTTGAAATGTGTCATTTCAGGTGCTATTTTAATTAGCTATTTGCTATGAGGTGCAATTTTTTACATGCGTGTGCATATATTAGACTTGTTTGCGTAGATGTGTGTGTGCACACCTTTTCGTATGGCCTTAAAAGTGACTCACTTTACTTAAGCTCTGACTAAAAACTGCATTTTTGCTCTCTTTCTCTCTCCTTTTTCCTCACTCAATGTTTCTGTCTCTCTTTATCTTGGAAAAGCAAAGCAGCACAAAGCAGCCTATTGTATTGAGCAGGATTTGGGAGAGAGAGAAAAAGAGAGAGCAGAGTTTAATGATTCACTCTATAATATGATTCAGTTTCAGCTGTATTGCTCACAGCTAATGAGGAAGAGGTTTTTCAATGCACCCTAACTAAATGAACAATACTGTGAAGTCCATTATTTAAGCTTAAAAAAACTGCACAGATGAGTCTTTATTTATTGTCTCTGTCTCACTTGCAGATAAGTTATATATGGGGCCAGGGCAGCTGTACCAAGACCTGCAGAACCTGATCCATGACCTGGGCTTGGTGAACCAGATTTCCACCATGATCAGCAGTCTGAAAGGGAATTATCAGGTGAGGTGTTCAGACCACTGTTAAGCACTTTGGGGTTGATGATTAAACTACAATGCACATAGTTTTCACACTGATAGTTCTCTCTTTCTCCAGAATGTTAATGGGACTGTTGCTCAGGACTGGGTTTCTGGTCTCCAGCGCCTCATTTTAAAGAAAGAGGAGGAGATTCGGGCAGCTGATCGCTGTAGGATACAACTCCAGTTACCAGGGAAACAAGACAAGTATGTGTGACCTAGACTTTACACTAAAGAAAAGCACACACTAAAAAGTTTTTAGGTCAGATTGTCATAATGCCAGTAATGTTGAGAAATGTATTTAATTATTCCTCTAATTGCAAAGATAATGCCTTTACTGTCACTTTTGAACAATTTAAAGGAATAGTTCACCAACAACAACAAAAAATACAAACAATTTACTCAAACTAAGGTATTCCAAACCTTAATGAGTTTCTTTATTTTCTGTTATTTGGAAGATATTTGGAAGAATGTTGAAATACAGAAAAAAATGGAAGTCAATGGTTACCGGTTTTCAACATTCTTCAAAATATCTTCTTTTGTGTTCAGCAGAAGAAAAAAACTGGTGAGTGAAAAGTTCAGGGTGAATACATGATGACAGAATTGTCATATTTATGTGAACTATTACTTTAAAGTGTTATCTGATACATATGAAAATGTACTATTTATTTTTGTATAATGCATTTACCATTTATTGGGATCTGTAGTTATAAAATGTTCCTGATTTTATACATACATTAAAAAAATTTATAGAATCGATATTTATAAATGTGTTCTTTAGCATGTGCTGGCTAGTAAACGGTAGCATGTAATCATATCTACAGTCAAGCTCGAAATTATTCACACCCCTGGCAAATTCTGACTTAAAGTTTGTTTAAATGTAAATAAAAGCTGAGAAATATTTTCCACAATAATGCCACTTGTACGTCGCCTTATTATCTTTTGGAAGAAGCCCATGTCATTTAGAATTTAATTTAGTTTGAATTTTCCAAGGATATGAATATATTCAGGCTTTCCTGTATATCATATATGTTATTTTTGTGATCTATGCTTCTGATTGACAAAAATAAGCATGTTACAGTTGATTAAAAGACCATAACCTACAGTAGATTACATTACTGATTGTAAATTTCATGTCATTTGTAACCATACTAAAGCATGTTACAGTTGATTAAAAGACCATAACCTACAGTAGATTACATTACTGATTGTAAATTTCATGTCATTTGTAACCATAATAAAGCTTGTAAGTAATCTAATCTTCCCAACACTGCACTGTACAAAAGTTGGCAGCTGTTTATTATTGTTATTATTATTATTATTATTATTATTATGGGGCAGAATATGCTATAATTCTGATTATTTAGATTTTCTTAAAACTTTAGCTCATACTTTCAATGATCAATCTGTCATGTATGTTGATGGGAGTCAGTGCTTTGAGAATGACCTTAAATGCCTAATCAGTATGCTGTTATTATCCTCCTGCTGGGCTTTGGAGTGTGCAGTTGTCACAAACACACACACGCACACACCAATTATCTGCGACTGTATGCTTAGTTTTTTTCGTATCTGGATTATAGGAGTATCTTTAGACTCCCAGCTGTCAAACTAATCCCTCTGATTGCACAAATCTCTTTCACACACTGCGACTGCTGGAAAATGTGCACTGTTGAGTTAGCGGTGGATTACATGACGTCATAGTTGCGCTTTTGGTCATTATCCAGTACATCGACACACTATAAGTTGTGAAAAGCCACAATAAACAATTACTTCACTTCTAAAAGTATGGAAAAGTTCTAAATGATGTGTTCTGGTGATTTAATATCGAAACTGTCCAATTGTTAAATCATATCCTGTAATGTCACCGGTAAACAGGAAGAGACCCAGTCTGTTTCTCCAGCTGTCTGACAAGACGCCAGACCAGCTGAGATATTCAGACTACCCAAGAGATTTGTAAATCCAGACAAATGTCTATTGTTTAAGCTTTTCCATCTGAACTTTTTGGTTTTATTTTTACATTTTTCAGGTACGGTCGACCCACGTTTTTCACTGCGGTCTTCAACACTTTCAGTCCATCCATCAAGCAAGCATGGATCAGTAATCTGCAGATGGCTAAATTGGCTTTACGTAGGTGTCATTCGGTCTTGTCTGTGACTCTTTCTTTAAAGATCTCTAGCTGCTTTTAAACACCTTTAAAACACATTTAAACACAGTTTACTATGATTTTCCCAGCATATTTTCCTGAAATAAACTTGTTGGTAATACATTTCTCTGCTGGCTGGTTTCATATTGTTCAGAGTGTGAATCATCACTCAGCCGAGCCAGAACTCAAAGTTCAGTGCAGACAAATGGATTAAAATACTGGCAACCTGAATACACATATGGGAATATCATTTGGTTTCGTAGAATCTGAGGAATGCTTCGCTAATGCAGTGTGTTTATATAGAGGAGGACAACATCCAAGGCTGGTTTTGTGCTGAAGATGACGGTAATCAGATGAGGAAGCAGAATCATCCTCTCTTACTCAAGCAAATGGCTGTGGTCATGTCCAAACTACAGGAGTTCAAGGTGACACAACACATGTCTGCATCCTTCCACATAAAGACAATACTATTGTAATTTAAAGTAAAAACTATAGTGTTTTTGACCATACTATAGTAAATTACTTGATTTAGTTGCTGTGGTGAGAGTAATATAAACAAATTACGCAATACTGTAGTTTTCTATAACTGTACGGTATATCACACTACAATACACCACAGTTTACTGTTGTTAAAACGGTAACACTTTATAATTACACACTATGAATCATTTATTAAGCATTAGCAAATAGTGAATTCATTATTTGTTAAGGATTAACTCTATATTAATAGATGTTAGTAAGCAGTTTATACCTGCAGCTACAAATGTTCTATTATTGACTTATAAGTACATTTATAATGCGCTTAATTATTGTACTTTCATAATTTGTACTGATTAATTTTTCATGACTAAATTAAGAATCACATTAATAACAAACCAGTTGTATTTAAGAGTAGTTGGTGGTTTTTAAGATCATTCATAATGAGTTAGTAAACGCTGAATAAACTATTAAAATCAACATTTATATATTGTATTATTCAGGCATGTAGTAATGGTTACTATGTATGTTTATAAATGCTTTATTAAATTAACATCCAGTTTTGTGACCTAATCTAAAGTGAGGACTATTCATGCTTTATTAATCTCTTATAAATGACTTTTAAAGGCTCAGTATTAAATGAACAATACATCTTTGCAATCCTATCTAAATAATGAAATTTGTGTAAAGTTTCAACATTGCTGAATAACAGGAGTGTCAAAATACAACAGAAAATTGGATAAAACCAACAACAACAATATAATAATGTAACAATATATTGATACGTTTTTAAAGTTATTTAGTGATGTTTAAACTGTACAGTAATTTTATTTTAGATAAGGTTGCAAAGATTTATTTTTCATTTGATACAGTTTCATTGTGTAAGTTGAAGTCAGAATTATTAGCTTTGATTTTTTTTATTATCTTTTTTCTTTCTTTTTTAAATATTTCCCAAATGATGTTTAACAGAGCAAGGAAATGTTCACAGCATGTCTGATAATAATTTTTATTCTGGAGAAAGTCTTATTTGTTTTATTTCGACTAGAATAAAAGCAGTTTTTTTATGGTTTTTAAATAATGTGATGCTTAATTAAGTAATGAAAGATGAATCATTAACAAAGTATTAAAACACAGTTATAAATGCACTTGTAAGTCAATAATAGAGCATTTGTAGCTGCAGGTATATAAACTGCTTACTAACATTTATTAATGAAGAGTTAGTGCTGCAGATAATGAATTCACTATTTGCTAATGCTTAAGATGCTTAAGATTTGCTATTTGCTTTAATGCCTAAGATGATTCATAGTGTGTAGTTATTATAAAGTGTTACCATTAAAACTAAAGTATACTAGTTTTATTCATTAACAAATTGTCTTTATACTATAATATATACAGTATAATACACTTTACTATAAATTAGTATAGTTTTTTTTTTCATATTGGCTCATTATCGTTACTGTGTGTAATAAAGTCATCTAAATAATGTTTTTGTGTTAGGTGGAGTGTGCCGTTCACAACCCCGAGCCTCATGTGAACACGGACAGCACTGCAGATCTGCCTGCTATGGGTCACGGATGTGTGTGGGTGAGTCTAGACACCACTTTACAATCCAAACACCAAATACTTGTACTTTAAATCAGATGTACTTGCTTTTTACAGTCTATTATGGGTCATATCTGCCAGTTTGGTGTGTGCGTGCGTGTTTGTTGCCAAATTATCTTTGACCCAAAGCAGCATTTCATCATTTTAAAGCTTTTTTTAAACACTAAAAGCATCATTAAACACTTATGTGGGAGTGTAAGGTTGCATTAAAGGCTTTTATGCTGTATTTACTATCTAGAAGGTAATAAAACATTCCCAGCTACATTCCTTTAAGGGCACTCAGCATGCGTCCCATCAATCTGAGACCTCAACTCTGGAAAAAGCCTTAGATTTTAGTACTCCGATCAGTTTTGTTTGGCAGTTCAGCAGCAGCTTGAGTATTGTTAAGTAAATTATGAAATCGTATCTGGATTTTTTGCAGGTTGCGAGTTGCACCAATCACATGGGTCAGGTGTCCATTGTGGCACTGCAGAACTCCAATCCTAAAGTGACGGAGTGTTTTAATGTGGAGTCCCGTATTCTCTGTATGACGCATGTACCGTTGGATGAGCCACTGGAGAACGGTGAGGGGAAACCTGAGAATCGGAAAGCCTGTGATATGCCAACTGTCTGTTTGGGAATGGAGGAAGGCAGGTGTGTATACCACAAAATCCACACTCATTTAAATAAAGAGGATAGTTTTATTAGGATAGCCCTTTATTAGTTTGCCTAGAGAGTCTAATCTGATGATCTGATGCTTTCTTTTTCAGTATATCCGTGTATAAGAGCAGTCAGCGCTCTAAGAAGGTTCGCCTGCAGCACTTCTTCTCTCCTGATAAGTCCAGCGTCACGTGTTTAGTGTACAAGCGTGGGTGTCTGTACGCAGGTCTGGTCAGCGGTTCTCTGGTCATCTACTCCAGAACTGATGGTAAAGAGTTTCTTGGGTTTCATTTAGTTGGACAGCTTTTTTTTTTGTCTGGTGCTAGAAAAATTAATCCTTAATACTGACTAAAATAGAAACAATTTTTTTAGTAACTAGTAAGATTTTCTTTTTCAACCATCCAATTGTGTTTTGGTGATGCTTATGCTAGTAGGTAACTAGTGTAATCCAGGATTCAGAATCGGTACTGGTCTGAGCTGCGTTCAGAAAGGGAGTGCTCTGGAAAGTTCTCAAGGAAAGTGAGATGTTTAAAAATATTTTTCCCAGTCTCTCATTAATTCTTTCCACAGCTGTTTTTTCTCTCTGGAACGATTTTATTCCATTTTGCTCTCTGTCCAGTTTCGTGCTGCCTGAGACACTGATATTTAATAAGTATTTTTTGTAAATTGTTTAATATCTGATTTATTGAATGTAATGGGCTTGCTAATGATATTGTTGCTAGGATGAACCCTTTCGCTTATACTTTGAGTGCTATACATACTTTACATACTTACATGCACACATACTTTGAGACTTATACTTAAGTCTTTGAGCATGTTTGAAATAATCATATTTAACCAGAAGTTTGAATTCACAGAATACAATATTAAACTTTTATTAAGTGAAGAACCTTATAGGGTGACATGGTGGCTCAGTGGTTAGCACTGTTGCTTCACAGCAAGAAGGTCGCTGGTTCAAGTCCCGGTTGGGACAGTTGTGAAGTTTGTTCTACCTGTGTTGGTGTGGGTTTCCTTCGGGTGTTCTGGTTTCCCTCACAGTCCTATAGATGAATTCGATCAATTAAATTGACTGTAGTGTATGTGTGAATGAGAGTGTATGGATGTTTCCCAGTACTGGGTTGCAGCTGGAAAGGTATCCGCTGTGTAAAACATATGCTGGATAAGTTGGTGGTTGTTTCCGCTGTGGCGAGCCCTAATGAATAAAGGGACTAAGCTGAAGAAAAATGAATGAATGAATGAATGAATCAATCAATCAATCAATCAATCAATCAATCAATGAAGAACCATATATATATAAAATGTATTTTTTATTTCATTTTCATTTCAATTATTTATTTAGATCAGCGTTCTTAATAAAATGATAAGGTTTTTGATCAAAAACAGCTAAAGTCTAACAGAAATTCATTTTTGGCCAAAATATTTTGTTATATATCAATTCATTAATA
>CAIGQQ010034504.1:1090186-1134015 GCA_903798035.1 Danio albolineatus | reverse complement strand
AGCCAGACTGTTATAATGTTGTGGTTCTGATGTTCTTGTGGGGCACTCATTTGTCAAACGCTGTTAAATTTCCCATCGCAGTCCTGTGTTATTTTATTTGCTTCAGTAAAGACGTCAAGCTGTAGTATATCAAAATTTAAATCTCATCCCCTCATTCGCTCGGTGAAGTGGGTCAGATCTGAGTCTCTTTTTCCTTCTTGGGCATTCTTTTGGGTTACCTCATCCCTCAAATCACTATGCTTGGCTTTTCCAGAAAGTAAGCCATGTGAAGTCAGACCTGTGTTCTTTTCAGTCTACTACACCAGGCAGTATCTGGTATATGAAAGTAGTGTAGATGCTTGAATATCTGCACGTGTGTGTGTGTGTGTGTGCGTGTGCGCATATATATGTGTGTGTGTGTACATGTGTGTGTCTGTGTTTTTGGTTTTTGTGACATGTCAGGACACAAATCTGTATAATGACACAGGTATGACACAGGTATTACAAAAAGGAGGTGAAATATGAGGACATTGGTGACATCCTCATTTCTCAAAAAGTATATAAATCCCACAGAATGAGTTTAATCAGAGAGTAAAGCTACACACAGTTTCCTGTGATGGTTTGGTTTAGGGGTGGGGTGGGGTGAGGGCAATATAATATATGGTTTGGACAGTATAAAATGAATGGAAACCTATATAATGTACCCACTTTTCACAAAAACAAATGTGTGTGTGTGTGTTGACAGCGTCAGTTTGAAGCCCATCAGGAGGAAGGCATGATTGTGTCCCATATGGTGGTGGCTGGTGTGGGGATCTGGATATCCTTCAGCACTGGCTCAACCCTCCGACTCTTCCACACCGAGACTCTCGACCACCTGCAAGACATCAACATCGCCACGGCTGTAAATAACATACTCCCAGGTATACCGTCAATGCAAAATGCTCCACTATAGCAGAAGCTGCATTATACATTACATGTTATCTGTGGTCTTGAAATAAGGAAAGAATTTTAATTCTAGTGTGAACTAATTCCTCATCATCTCCATGCCCTTCCAAACCCATAAGCTTCATCTTTTGAACACAAATGAAGAGATTTTGAATCAAATTGGAGAGATTTCTTTCTCAAATTTCACCTAATTATTTTCACTCAAAACTCTGTATACTTTAAAACATGCATAAAAAAAATATATGGGTAACTGCTGACTAACGAATCGATCTAATTGAGTTTGTATTCACTTATAAACAGAAAATTGCATGTGCGAACCTGCACCACAAAACCAGTCATTAGTTTCTATTTTTTTATCGATCTTTATACATAACCTAAAAGCTGTATAAATAATCTTTCCATTGATGTACAGGACAATATTTGGTCAAGACACAACCATTTGATAATCTAAAATCTGAAGTGTCTAAAAAAAAATCTAAATACTGAGAAAATCATCTTTAGGGCGTACATATACTATGCTATTTGAACTGTGCCCAGGCCCGTTTTCCGGATCATTTGAGAAGTGAGAGTGCGCTGAATCGGGCTCACTTGGGCTTTGGCGCGGTACGCTTGTAGTGTGAGTGCAAAGCACGCCTGAGCCCGAAACTGAAGAGGAGACGTGACTTTTGGCGACTGTTTCATATTTGGGGACTGTTTCATATTATTTCATATGGATTTAGTAATCATTCTCACTGTTTAATGAACGCAAATTGTCGTACAATATTAAAGATGCAAACCCCTCACTGCATGACAGCTGCACCTTTAGCAAACCTCCTAATTCCTGCAGCACGAGAACTTTAGGATTACGAGCGTCAAAAATGGCTGATCTGTTTGGCGAAATATTTGACAGTGTCACTGCATATCAATTGACTAAAACGATATGATGATGATATAAAGAAATCTCCACTGTGCTGAGCGAGAGCGCTTTTCAAACTGAACAGCGCATTATCGATGACTTAAGCGTGCTCAGGCCCGAATGTAATGAGAGTGCGGGTCGTCGGGGGAGACGGAAGGGGGGATCAAGTGTGCTTCAGTCCGGTTCAAGGCAACTGTACACAGTGTGAGTACACCCTTAGAGTTGTTTAAAGTCCATAGCAATGTGTATTCCAGAGAAATCTACAAAATGTTTTTTTATTTAATTATTTACTTATTTTAATGATTTTTTTTTATTTATGGAACATAATATTTACTTAATATTCTAAGAATTTTTGGCATAAATGAAATATCAATAGCTTTGTCCCATACAATGTATTCTTTGGCTATTGCCAAAATATATCTGTGCAAAACAAGACTAATTTTGCTGCCCAGGACCCCATATGTAAATTTAAATCTGTTCACTTTATAAAGTGATTGTCTCTTCAGGAGACTTGGTTTATGAATTTGTGGGTGTGTGTTTTATCTCTTAATAAAGCATCTCAGAAGAGTTACAGGGAGAAAAACTTCAGTGGAGGGACCGAAATCTCTCAGTTTGATTCAAATTATCTTGTTCAGAACATAAAATAAAGGCTCATGGCTTTGGAAAGTTTTTGAAGTTACTATTCCTTTAAGAGGAACCAGCTAATTCAATGCTTCCTAAACTTCTTATTTCTTCGGCTGCAAATTCAAATGATATCACTTTAAAACTACTCCCTCCAACACTACCATTCTCAGAGATAAGCCCTCAGAGACGCTCCCTGTCATTTGTAGTCTTCAGACAGACTCAGATTACAGGTGTTTCTGCTGATTTACGGCTCTGTGTGTACATAATAACATGACATCATCAGTGGGTGTGTCTTTGTCATGTGATTCTCTTTCATGTGGAGGAACAAAATTACAGCCTCTACAATCACAGAGCCTACCTTTCATATTTTAAAAAAGAAAACAGCTCAAGTTAATTTTCTTGATAATATATTTTTCTCAAAGCAAAACAAATCAAGGAGTGAGAAGTTTGTTTTTACCTTTTATTAAATTACAGCATGTATATTAACCGTATTTGCAGGTGTGTTTTAGAGTAAATAAGGGTTGGAGTTTCCTTAGTGCAGCGTTTTTTCAGATTGCTGTTGTGTTATTTGGATCTCATCCAGTGTTTGCTTTGTTTCATTTTCAGTAGTGGTTCTCAATGGTCTTTTTGTGATGCTGATCACAAACCAGTGTGTTCAGGAAGCCGTTCAGAAAGCACTACTCTAGGAATTACCTCAGCATTGCATTTTTTACGTTTCCTTCATAATATTTTTAATGCTTGCATGAGTGTGTTTGTGTGTATGCTTGTATTCTTTACTTTGAGGGGACCAAATGTCTATGTATAATATTGAGTATTGCAAAACCTGTAATTTTTACCTTTTGGGGACATTTTTTGGTTCCCATAAGGAAAACAACAATCTCACAGAATGAAGTATTTTGAAGATGTACTAATTATGAATGTTTCCTGTAAGTTTAATGGTAGATGTTAGGGCCGAACAATATATCGTTTAAGCATCAATATCACAATGTGTTTGATTAGATTTAGATTATTTATTAAAGATTAAAAGATAAAAAAAATTATTAAATATTTTTATATTATTGTGTACATTTATAGGGCGTCATGGTGGTGCAGTGAGTAGCGCGATTGCCACACAGCAAGAAGGTCGCTGGTTTGAGCCTTTCTGGCATTTCTGTGTGGAGTTTGCATGTTCTCCCCATGTTCACGTGGGTTTCCTCCGGGTGCTACGGTGTCCCCCACAGTCCAAAGACATGCGCTATAGGTGAATTGGGTTAGCAAAATTGCCCGTAGTGTATGAATGTGTGTGAATTAATGTGTATGGATGTTTCCCAGTGATGGGTTGCAGCTGGAAGGGCATCTGCTGCATAAAACATATGCTGGATAAGTTGGTGGTTCATTCCACTGTGGCGACCCCTGATTAATAAAGGGACTAAGCCGAAAAGAAAATGAATGAATGAATGAATGTATACACTTATTTATACAATAATGAATATGCTCTTTTATGCTTGATTGTTCAATTTCTTTATTTGGATACTATTGAACTCCCCAGAAAATCATAAAGCACTATTTATTTGATTTTTATTTATTTATTTATATTTTATGCAGAGACACTGCATAGAAAAAGTTTATAAGCCCAGTTAGTCTAAATGAATGTAATCTTTGCAAATAGAGCTATTAAAATTATCATTCATACCGCAATACTGTATACTATATCACAGCAAAACTAAATATTGCAATGTCGATTTTTCCAATATCATGTAGCACTATTAGAGGATATAATATAGAGTCTGTAGAATATAAACATTATTACACCTACTGTATGGGAAGTCCCCATAAAGATACTTGTAAAATCTGTGTGTGTGTGATTCTGTTTAAATACTTACTTCTCAGTAATCATAAAGGCCACATCAGGTTTAAATAATCCTCAGTAAATATTCCCAAAATAGCCAGCAGCGTATGTCAGTCAGACATGGTGGCCACTTAAACACCAGCTGGGTTTAGGACTGGAGCTGTAATCTGTTTGAACTATAATCTCTGTTGAAATGTCCTCTCCTAAGAGATTGGTGAAATGCAGTACAAGGAAAACTTAGCCAGATGTTTGATTTGAGAAAAAAAAAAAAAACATGACCCATATTGCGGTTTATTCTGGCCAAAAACATGTGAAGTGACCATTCGCTGTTCATTTTGTTTACATGTACCATTTGAGGGGGGCAGGTTTAACTGACTTAGTAAAGATAGAGTAGCTTAAATCCACTCTGGAGAGTGGTGGAGCTGTTGTATTTCAAGCAATTGTCTATTGCGATATCATTTGTTATTATCCTCAGTCTAATTTGAATTGTAGTGGAATGATTTATATGAAAGCAAGTCTAATGAATGAATTAAATGTGTCGAATGTATGGACAGGATTTGAGTCACTCAGTGCACATGCTCTGTTAATGAAAGGCCTCTTGTTTTTGAATGTTGGGTTTCCATCAATGAGTATGTTGTATCACATTCTTTCCTTTTCATGCTGTTCTAGAACTTACTTAGAAATTATTTATTATTTTTCTGTGAACTCTGCATGTTATTTATATGCAAATTGATTGGCACTGTTTGTTAGCGGGGTAGCAGCCTGAGCGTTAATCATTGATGCCTCGTGAGTTCATTCATTTTTCAGTGAATAACTTCTACATCTTGATCTGTTCTTCATGCAAAATTGGAAAGCTTTTAATGGAAAGTTCATCCATAAACAAAAATGTGTTAATTTTCTCATCCCCAATCTATTCCAGATGTACAGCAGGCAACTTATTTTCAGTAGAACATACAATGAAAATCAATGGTTGCCAACATGTTGAGAATCAAAAATAAATAAATAAATAAATAAAATATACAGGGAAAACTGAATGAATACCCTTAGCTCCTGAAGCGTTGCAAAGCAAAATGAGTAGTCTGTACAAGCACTCTTGAATTATAAAAAAAACATTTCAGCTCTTTTGAAATCAGAAAAATAGCCCCCACCTTGAAATCTGCTGTTCTGTTACTGAGTTTGAATCAAACTTAATGTGCCGTTATTTTTAATTACTCAGACTAGATCTAAAATGCCTTTCTGTAACATTTGGCAGAAACTTTTTTTTTTTTTTTTTTTACCCCATTTGTATTTGTAGGAGCATTGTAAAAGGCCTCTAGGTGCTGAGCTTCTGTACAGCTGTAGAACAATGTTTTTCCTATGCATTATTTGATACACGAGGGCTTTGTGCAGTCCAGGCTAATAATACTCACTCTGACCTTCATTAGAAGAGGAAACTGCTCTATCAGCTCTGTCAGTGTTTTGTTTGGATGGGGAGGGTTTTTTCCTCCGTAAGATCAAACTGTTTGAAGGAAAATGCGGCGAGGTTGATACGAGTTCAGCAGTCCCTCACCATGAACATATGCGGCAATTTGCAGGACAGGAAACCGTCTGTTTGGAGACATCGTCCATAAGAAGGACTTCCTCTGTGCGAGTATAAGGGTGCGTCTCTGACCGCAGATAGAGCTCCCACAAACTGATTCTCTCCTGCTTAAAACGGTGCTTTAAAGAAAATTGAGCCTTTTGTATAGGGTATATGCAGAAAGACTTTGAATTTTCAGTAACCCAGTTCAAGCGCTTCCCGTAAACTGTATGCAGTTACAAAATTATCGCATTTTAAGGTCTGTTTTCCTTAAAAACCAGTGATCTTTACTGCCTGACTGAGATGTGGTATAAAGTGGGTCTCAGTGCACAAGAAGCACTGCATTAAATTATTCTAAATATGACAATTCATTTTACCACAGTATTTTCTATGGAGTTTCTGCGCTTACCTGCTTTTCATCTCCTTCTACACTTGAACAACTAAAAGGACGCTTAAGTTTAATTAATGGATTATATTCTAATTACATTACAACATCGGTGTTGTAAAAGGAACCGTATGAAATTAAAAATAGTCACATTAACCTTTCACTTTCATTTTATCAGTAGGGGGGAAAGCACTAGCTGTGCATATACCCTATTGTTCATTTTGCATTTTGCAAATCTGTGTGTATTTAATGTAGGTGAGTGGGCTTGACAAGCCACCATCTCCTATACACTCTTTTACTCTTCATATGTACCAGTTTCCATATAAACCATATGTCCACGTTTTTGGGAAAACTGCAATTCTGAGTGTACTTCACGCAGGTGAGTGGGTTTTACAAACCACCTGTAAGAGGCACTCATTTCTATACGCGTTTATGAATTAAAAACTGCTTACAAAGATTAGACTCATCATGTCATCTATATATTGCTGCTCTCTGGTGGTTTGAAGTGCTTCTTTTATTCTCATTTGTAAGTCACTTTGGATAAAAGCATTGGCTAAATCAGGGGTCATCAGACTTGTTCCTGGAGGGCCAGTATCCCCGCAGAGTTTAGCTTAAACTTGCCTCAACACACTTGCCTGGAAGTTTTAAGTATACCTAAAAGCACCTTGGTTAACTTGTTCAGATGTGTTTGATTTAGGGTTGGAGCTAAACTCTGCAGGACACCGGCCCTCCAGGAACAAGTTTGACCCCTGTGCTAAAATAATAAATGCAAATGTATATTTTTATTTAGGCAACAATTCAGATCTCTAATATTTCATGGGTTGCCACAGTGGAGTGAATCACTGATTACTCTGCCATGTGAGTATTTTATGTGGTGGATCTGAGGAGTTTTTTTAGCATTAGGCATCATTGATATGTATTTTCACACCTAATGTAACCCTTAAGACAAGTTGAGTCCTGCAGAAGTTTCTTTTAATCTGGTTGGTCAGATCTCTGGAATCTGTTGGCATATCTTCTTACCTACAATGGTCATTTCATTGTAACAAGGAAAACGTCTTAGATTTGGTGACTAACAATAATAAGGGCTGTGTTGGAACCTATTCAGCAGGCTGTGAAAGACTCATTTGAACACCTCTGAAAGGGTGTGAACTCACCATATTATTCTTTTCTTTCTCAGTAATTGATGTGTTCTTTAGAAATGGTTTTGAATAGTAGATCTAATTGAGGGGTAAAACAATCACTGTTTAGGATAGGTTGGTTAAGTATCTGAAATGAAGGATATTGTCTTTTGAATTCCAGCACCATTTTGCCTCTGGCTGGCAGAATCCTCCAGCCTGGTTGTGCTGAGTGTGTCGGATCATGCCTGGCTCTACCTAAAGCTCTGGGGCTTATATTTGTCAGGGCAGGATTTCACTCAGGAAAGCCAATGCCAGTCGCCTCCTTAACGAGTTATGTCTTTACTTGTTTCTGAAGTGTTTCTAGGGTATTTTCTGTCATTTCTCTTAGCAGTTTAGTGGCTTATCAGTGAAATGAGAACGTTTGAATCACCTTGAAGGACGGAAAGGTCTATTCCTGAGGCAAACACTATAGTGAAATGACTAAACCTGAAAAAAACCTACTATTAAAGATTTGTTTTACAATATGATGACTCCACAAAGCATTTTTACCTCGTTTTTTTTTCCTCGCATAAAATCCCCAGAGAGAGATGTTAGCTGCAAAAGGAGGGAAATCTGGCTGGATCATGTTTCTGTAGTTGCTGAGTTTCACTTCAGTACAGCTGAATACAATGGTTTTGCATGGCCACTGATTACCTAGACAGAGACAATCCAAAGCCTTTTTAAAGTGCCCCATTAATCTTTTTTAATTTTCTTTTGGAGGATTTCTTGCATCCAAATAAAAAAAACTTCTATTTTCCTCATAATGTACATTGAAAATCACAGAGAATTTCTTGCTTTACTGGCCGTTCTAGACAACAATAACTAAGGGTACCAGATCGGGACTACTTTAAGGTTGACATTGTCAACCCAGGCTCATTCTGAAAACGTACCTCTATTTACATTTCTGGAGAGCACCAAATACGTCCCAGGAGCTACGCGTTTTTTGCAAATGAAAACTGTAACTTTTGATGTTTGGTTTTTGCAGTTCAGAGTCGATTAATTTTTTTATGAGACAGTAGCTTTATGCCAAGTTAACACTGCATGATTTTAGCACCAAATTTTCACTTGCCAACAGGTTTTGTGAAGGCAAATCGGGGCTTGTTCACATCACAATCCACAGTGTGAATTATCAAAGATGTGATCAGAGAGAATTGCTGATGTGCCAATTCAAATGATGTTGTGGGTAAAGAGTACTCACTGAAAAACACATCAGCGATGACCTACAGCCAATAAGAGCAGTGTTTCTCAACCACGTTCCTGGAGGAGCACCAACACTGCATGTTTTAGATGTCTCCTTTGTCTGTCACACCCATTACAGGTCTTTCAGTCTCCGCTAATGAGCTGATTATATGAATCAGGTGTGTTTGGTTAAGGAGACATTAAGAAAAATGTGCAGAGCTGGTGGACCTCCGGGAATGTGGTTGAGAAACACTAAATAAAAGGACAAGATACAGGGCTGTGGGGAGCTCAAGGAGGACCACAATCAGGAAAAAAGGATTTGATTTTTTAGAAAGGCTTCTTTTGTCTCTTTGGACCCAAGAAATGGAATACCAATGTCTTTTTGATATTTTGTCTGAGCTGTAGCCTACTAGAACAGGGTACCATTTCCAGTCTCGTCCAAGAACTCATCCCAAAATGTGATCTTGTGTTATTTTTTTATTGGTGCTCACAGGCATTTAGTTGTGAAATGTAGTTTGTGAGCCACACAGTCTTGTTAGAAATTCTTCCTATAGTAAAGTCAAGCAGTGTGTAAGCAAAGCAGTGTTACCCCAGACAGATAGTATTTCATGAAAAGCAGTGTGTTAAAAAGCATAATAGGGGCACTTTAAGTTTGATACGCTTCAGTAACATGAGAGCAGATTGTAGGATGAGGGCTTGGTTGCATAATTTTGTGTCCCATCTTTGAAGAGAATGTAGGATGTCCTGAACTCACCTGGAGTCAATGTCAAACATCATTCTGGCTGTACCGCAGTGTCTTGCGTAACATTTGCTGAAATGACAGACAGACATGGTCATGATCTTTTTGACTGGTCATGAAGGGTGACAGCTGGTGACAGATTTGTTAAACAGATTATTTGCATTCCATTTGAGTGGGTGTTTGTTTGTTATATGAAGCACTTTCAGTCAGTGTAATCCGCTAAGCGTTGAAGGAAATCTTAATGCATATTATGCCATTTATAAGACTGACATCAGTGTTTGTGATACTAAAGCTAGTAGCCTTTGTCTCTGATGGCTTTGTCTCCTGTGACCCAAATACTCACTCATGTGTGTGGTAATGACACAAACACAGCAGCCACCACCACAAAAACAACTGCATTGACTCTTCTGGTTCAATAGATCTTCATTATCACATTAATTATGAATGAACGATATGTTTAAATTGAAAAGATGCTACTTCGAAAGTGCTATTAGTGGTTAATGGCCAAGACTGTAAAAACGCACCATGTCAAATTGCTTTTCTTCCTGTTAGATCAGTGTTCGAGCTTAATAAATACTGGCATGTTGATACTGGTTGTAATTTAATTTAAAATTGGTAAATACAAAGTGACTTGGAGAGTTATTGTTCATGTTGCTGATAAGATCGAATCCCCCATCAGTTAATCATTAACAAATCAGTTTTGATAGTTCTTGACATGATTAAGAAGACACTGTGTCAGTCTTGTGATGCTGCAACAAAGACATCAGCTGTAATATCATTCAACTACAGCTGATTAATCACAATAGTTTGGCTTAGATCTAACACTGAAGGAAATCTTTTTATTTACTGATGGGTATAATTACATTTTATAGTTATAAATTAGGGTGGTGTGGTGGCGCAGTGGGTAGCGCTGTCGCCTCACAGCAAGAAGGTCGCTGGTTTGAGTCATGGCTGGGCCGGTTGGCATTTCTATGTTGAGTTTGCATGTTCTCCCCGTGTTCTTGTGGGTTTCCTCCTGGTGCTCCGGTTTCCCCTACAGTCCAAAGACATGAGGTACAGGTGAATCGGGTAAGCTATATTGGCTGTAGTGTATGTGTATGGGTCGCAACTAGAAGGGCATCCGTAGCATAAAACATATGCTGGATAAGTTGCCGGTTCATTCCACTGTGGCAACCTCTGATTAATAAAGGGACTCAGCCGAAAAGAAAATTAAATAATGAATGAGTTATATAATATTTTAATAATAATTAGAATAAGAAATATCCTTAATAATAATATTATTTAATATTATATAAATAATTAATGTATTATTATTATTATTATTATACTAAGTATGGTTGAGGGCACCACGGTGGTGCAGTGGGTAGCACGTTCACCTCACAGCAAGAAGGTTGCTGGTTCAGGCTAAATTGTTCGTAGTGTGTGTGTGTGAAAGAGTGTGCATGGATGTTTCCCAGTAATGGGTTGTAGCTGAAAGGGCATCCGCTGCGTAAAACATATGCTGGATAAGTTGGTGGTTCATTCCACTGTGGCAACCCCAGATTAATAAAGGAAATGAATGAATGAATGAATGAATAAATGAATGAATGAATAAGTATGGTTGAATAGCATGAGGAATTATAAACAAATATACTAAATCTTTCTGTCACTCTTCTGAAGGTCAGACTGGACACACATACACAGACAGACAGACAGACACACACACACACACACACACACACACACACAGACACACACACAGAGAGAGAGAGAGAGACAAACGGAGCCCAAAGCTACATCTATTCTTGGATGATGTTCAGCTACACCACAGCAGCCAGCTGAGGAGCTGAATTCACCACAGGCTCTTTTCAAAAACAGAAAGCTCCAATCTTATTGTAGACAAGTTTGCAGTAACTTGTTATGCTGAGCTCCAGATAAAACTGGTTCATTTTAGCAATGTTTAAAGAAACTTAAGACACTTTTTTTGCAGGATGTGCTGTGATATAAATCTAGGGTGTCCCAAGAATGTGAATGAAGTTGTAGCTCAAAATACACCAACAGAGCACTTTTTGCTGTCAAAGTTCTTTTTATATTGTCAGATTTGCCCATATTTGTGTTCGAAAACACTGTTTTGTGTGTCCCTTTAAACACAAATAAACTGCTGCTCTCCACTCCTATTTACAAGGAGAACGGAATCTTTAAATGTCATTGTGATACTCCAGAAATAACAAAACCAAAATGTCAGAAATTACACCATTTGAATTTGCATGCTTCATCTGGATATGAAATTTGACAACAATGCGTTGGCACAACAAATTTTCAACAGATCCAGCAGTGGACTGACCCTTGTTGGTATAACAGTCTATTGTAAAATATTCTTTGGGTAATATTTAACTTTAACAGCTTTCTTTGTTTAAAAAATGTATTAAATTAATCTTAGTGAAAGTGAGTGAGTGGATTTTTTTTTAAATATTTAATTGGCTGGTTGTTTACAAACACACACTGTGGGGACACGTCTTTGATTAAACTCTTAAAAATGCATTACAGGTCTTCTTTACCAAAATGTATTATTCCTCTAATATATGAATCTTTTTGCATTGGCTAGTGAAGTTGTTTACAGAGAAGCCCTTAAAACTTTTAGTTTCTTTGCGACAGACTTGGCCTACTTGATCTAACTCGCAATAAAAAGTTACAAAACCATGCATAGTAATGCCCTCATTTGTTCAGTTATGGTCCCCTATTAGAGCAGTTTCCATGACTAATGTAATGATCTGTGATGCTCCGAAATATGAGCCAAGGCTTTCCTAACGAGTCACTGAGCTCTGGAACAACCCTGACACTTTCAGACCGCAGTCTGCCTCAGCCCCTTAGTCAGGTGTTTAGAGGATTTTAACCCGTAGATGGGTGTGATGTTTAGTCAGGGTCAAGTTATATTGTGTGCTGTTCCCTTTTTACCTGCAGTTCTGTTTGCTCATGTGATAACGGTGACAAAAGAGAAGTTTCCTCCTTAGTCAACACCATTGAAACTTACAAGCACATTTTTGCTGCATTTAGATAAAAAATAAATAAATAAAAAATAGTGGATAAAATTCTATGAAATGTGGAGGGACTGGGCAGCATGGTGGCTCTGTGGTTAGCCTCACAGCATCAAGGTTGCTAGTTCGAGCCCCAGCTGGGTCAGTTGGCATTTCTGTGTGGAGTTTGCATGTTCTCTCTTTAATGTTAAGATTGGTTTTGCTCCAGTTTCCCCCACAGTCCAAAGAAATGCGGTATATTTGAATTGAATGAGCTAAATTGTTCATAGTGTATGTGTGAATGTGTGTGTATGGATGTTTCCCAGTGCTTCGTTGCGGCTGGAAAGGCATCTGCATAAAACATATGCTGGATAAGTTGGTGGTATATTTCCACTGTGGCGACCCCTGATTAATGAAGGGACTAAGCTGAAGGAAAATTAATAAATGAATGTGGTGGGACTTCAATTCCTACACTACAACAAGCTACAAAGTTTATATATTATTTTAATAAATTTAATAAAAAATAAATATTTATATCGCAGATTCTTCCTCTCCTCAAATCTGTTCTTTCCAGTCATGTAACAACTGTACAACTCTGTGGCATATATTATGGCAGAGGAGTGACCACTATAACTTTACAAATATTGCTATTGTTTTGTCAGGTAATGTACTATTACTAGTTTTGGGGTGAGAATGTAGTTGTTTTATATTAGAGAGAGGTGCTATTGTCATGCGTTAACCACGTATATTAAAGTTTACTGGAGAATAGAGCTCCACTGTGTCAGTACTGATGAACACCACAGAGAATATCCCTACCTCGGACAATTATTTTGGAATTTACCAGTGGCACTGACACTTTTGTTAATCTTGAGAAATAGTTTTGGGTATATTGGGTGTATCTATTGGTCATTATTTCCAAACGCACCATCAAAATAAAGTGTGACTTTATTTTTAATAGTTTATGGTTTTTAATACATTGTGGTGTTTGTGATCTTTGTGCAGTTTACATTTAGCTGTTTCCATCTGCCAATTTGTTTGCCTTTATCACATACAAAAATGCAAAGATTCTCATAAATTCAAAAATGTGATATTTTGAAATTTGTGAAAATATTGTAAGTTTGGGCACAAGTTAAATTTGCTAATTTGAATCTTTGTTAAAATACCTCAAGAGACATTTGTATAAAAAGGGACTGAAACAACTTTGTAAACAAGGACATTATTTTTGACTTTTGATGACACCTCTGGTCAACAACATTGATGTTTCTTATTTTCTTACAAACTTGTTCTTTTAAATAGTTATAAAAGTACTGGGTCACACTTTATTTTGATGGTCTGTTTGTTGAATTTAAGTTACATTGCAACTAATTCTCATTAGATTATAAGTAGACTGTTACGTTGGGGTTAGTGTAGGTTGAAAAGTTTATTATAGTCAGTTAAATGTCTGTTGAATGTCAGTATCAACAGATATTAAGTAGACAGTCTACTTATACTCAAATGGACCATCGAAATAAAGTGTTACCAAGTACTGAGCCAGACATATTTTAATTAAATCAACGATTTTAAAATGTATATTAAATCCTTTATGGTTTTGTGGCTGGATTAGACCTGTAGCTTGTTAATGGAAAATAGGATCTCTAATTATTTTTAATTAGTTGAAACTCTTCCAGTTAATGTACACAATGTTTATTGGGTTTGACAGATTTAGAGTTGTTTGTTTGACCAAATATCTAACTGTTTGGCATTTTTCTCTTTCTAATGAGACCTTTCTACCATTTCTAAGAGCGTGTCGTGTCAGGTTTCCTCAGAAACCAACTGCTCTCAGCATCATCCCCATAGTAACCTGCCCACACGCACTGCCCACACAGCCTGGCATGTGTGGATGATGCTATTATTCCACTGGGCTTGAACACCAACTAGTGTGTTCAAGTGTTTTCTAGTGTGTGTTTTTAGTTTGTAGTGAATTAATGATTTATCGTCTGTGTGTTTCTCCTTCAGGACAGCAGAGAGTCTCTGTGAGCAGTCTGTTAGTGTGTCACGGTCTGCTGCTGGTAGGCACTAATCTAGGGGTCACAGTGGCCCTTTCTGTGCCCAGACTACAGGGCATCCCAAAGGTCACAGGTGAGTATCATCTGTCATGCAGGACTTTGTAATATGCATAGAAATTAGTGCTTTCCTGGATGAGTTTGCAACTCGGCACAAGTTCAGGAACAAACCACACCCTACAATTTAACAAGCATCCACTTCTGCTTTTGATGACCTCTTTCAGTTTTTCAGTTGGTGTTAATGCTAAAACTATTACGAATAATTGTAAATAATTCAAATAAAGCTGAATTGACATACAATGCACATTTTTAGTCTTTACATGGATGCAGTATTTGAAGACAGCATTTCCCATTATGTGCTATAATTGTATTTTATGTTTAATATTATAAACTACTTTTATTTTAGTATAACTTTTTTTAAATTACGTTTTTGAAGTAAGGTAACATTAAAAATACTTTAAATTAGATAAAAATGAAGCTAAATGGAAATGCAATATATGCCAAAAAAGCATTGGAACTATAATTTCAGTGTTTACTCTGTATATTTGCATAGAACAATTGAGCAATATAAACACATTCTAGTATTAAAAAACATATATAAAATATTCGAAATTAAATTTCAATCATAATATTCTTCATTTATGACAGTTTAATAGTAGCATTGTAAAATTCTATTTTTATACATTTTTTTTATTATTATTCTTGCAAAGACTCAATCTGAGATCTCTCAATACATAAGACTACACTGTTACAAAGCGCTACCAACAACCACACCCTTTATTTCGTGTTTAAAAATGTCTCATGTCTGAATCTCTCTCATTGTCCTCCTCCAGGTCGAGGAATGGTCTCTTTTCATGCACACCACGGCCCAGTCAAGTTCCTTACCATGGCAACAGCAGTGTGTAATGTCTCCCAAGCTACCATGGCAACCCTCACCTCCAGTACCCCCAGTCAGTGCCAGCCTGAGGCCCCGGAGCTGGAGGGAACCACACTGAACCAGAACTGCAGCAGCACACACGTGCCTGTTCTCCAGGACTCCCCGTCCTCCTCGTGCGGCTCTCTGGCTCTGTCTCAGGCCTCTTTAGAGCACGGCCCAGAGGACGGGGCCATATACGACCTGCTGAATGAGCCAGCACACTTCCAGAAGGCCAAGCAGACTGACCGAGTCAGTGCCAGCTCTGTGTTGGTGGTGTCAGGAGGGCTCGGACACCGCAGAATCAACCGAAAAACCAAACAGTCCAAGCACGAGGAGATGGCGTCCACCATTATGGTGTGGCAAATACCACTGCCAAGCCTGTGAGGGGAGAAAGATGAACGAAAAGGGTGAGAATTTCAGAATTCAGTTCAGATGCATCTGCACAAACACTTATTTACAGGTCCCTCCATTATATTAGCACCTTTTGGTGAAAATAAAACAATCCTTATTGTTCAACCTTGCTCAAATATGAACCAAATTTTGAAGATGCACAAGTTTATTCTTGAGTAAGGGTAGAGGCTTATTTCCTGAAATCTTTTCAAACAGTAAGTCATACCTGCCAACACTCCCGTTTTTCCCGGGAGTCTCCCGTATTTCACATCTATCTCCCGCCGCCCTCCCGGTTTGTTATTTCTCCCGGGAATCTCCCGTAATTTGTACGTCCCAATGCAGTTTAAAAAAAAGCACTTTTGTTCATGTTTGTCAAGTTGCCAGATCTTGAATGAAGTTCATTACCTCACACAATTGACGCAACATTCAAATCTTGTAACATATTTTACCTCAATCTGGCAACATGCGTTAAAACTCAGGTGCGCTGTTGATTACTGCGCAGGAGGTAGATGCGGGACTAGAACGGTGGCAGTAGCAGCAAGCAGCTGCGTCAGTGGTAGAACACATGATGGAAGGAAAAGAGTCAAAGAAAAAAATATACACATGTAAATTTACCAACAGCTGGACGGAAGAATTCAAGTGTTTGTCTAGAAGCCACCATGCTTTCTGCAAGGTGTGTCGTATTGATTTTAATTTCGGACACGGTGGGAAAAACGACATTACTCAGCATGTGAAATCACAACGGCACTAAAATGGTAAATTATGCTTAAATTATTAATAATGTCCAATTCCTTAGAAAGCCCCCCCCCCCTACACCATATGTTGGCAGGTATGCAGTAAGTGGTGATATAGATGATGTTGGATTGTGCTTTTGGAGACTTTTATGGTCTCAAGGCCCAACTAATTTGTGCAGTTCTCCAGCTCAAATCATCATCCTAACAGTGTGTTTGGACAAGATTGACAAACATTCTCTTCTAGACTCATGGATAACGCTTCTACTTGACTGGAGTTTCTTAATTATTTTCCTGATGGTGGAAATGGACGTTTTCAGTGATTTTGCTTATGTGACTTTTTGTGAAGCTCAATATTTTGCCACAAATCAGTTATGTTCTTCGGTTTTACATGATTAATGACTCAGTGAGTTCGGCCACAGATTTATAGCCCTGTAAAACATGAGCTCAAGGTTGAACAATTTCCCGTTTCAGTCACCCAGGTGTACTGAAACTGTAAAATATCAATGTGAATGTCGTTCAAAAATAGTTTTTACTCGTATGAATTTATAGGGGTGACCATAATTGATGCACACAAGTATTTAATAGAATTTTGATCAAACTATTTGCAGTTGTTTGTTCTCAGTGTGATTATTATTATTATTATTATTATTAGTAGTAGTAGTAGTAGTATTATTAGTATTATTATTATTATTATTATATTTAGAGCAAAGGATCTGAAGGTCAAACACTGAATACATTTTTCACAGTCTTCTCTGTTCATCTTAACCTTTTTGTTCATATTATTTTGGAGGGTATTGTCTGTGTTTTTCTTTCACTCATCATTTACTGCGTGTCTTCATTTTCAGGGCATTCCACATCAAAGAGAGCAGATCCTGAGACTGACTTTACTTTCCGTAATGGGCTAATGGAGAAAAAAAACATTTAATGAATGAAGGGGAAAAAAGATTGTGTTCGGGCAATGTGCTGAACTACCAAGTCATGCATCAGAGAAATGCGTTTTCCCACTTGGCACATTCACCTACATTTAAAAGGTGGAAGGATGTCAGTACCACTGCAGTGTGATTGCCTTTCAGGTCTAATATAACATTTTAACTGCAAAATAATTTCACACACACACAAAAACAAACAGATGCTTTAGTATAACAGCCGAAACATTCTTTAATGTCACATTTTAAACAAGATGCTCACCTGCATCTGTTCAGCATTTGATTTAAAGGGGATAGTTCACCCAAAAATGAAAACCCTTTCTTTATTTACCAACACTCTACTTGCTTCAAAGGTGTCTGAGTTCCTTCTGTTGAACGCAAAAGATGATATTTCAAATAGTGATGGACAACAGTAGACATTTACTTCCATACTGTTTTGTTTTCATACTACGGATGTCAGTGGCCACCAGTTTCCAACATGCTGCAAAATATATTCGATTAAATTCAGCAGAAAAGAAAAACACACTGAGGTTTGAAAGCTTTCATTTTTGGCTGAGCAATCTCTTTAATTTCAGTTGTTCAGTGAAAATGCATCTCAAACGTTTGCTTCAAGGAATGGTGCTTGTTATTGCATTGGCTGAATCAGCAGCTTGACTGAGGTTTGTCCTCTGTGATCGACTGAATGGCTTGTATGGGATTCTCTGGCGGGCCAGAGTTTCTTTTGGGTCCTAAAGTGAAGTTAGTGTCCACTGTTACCAGTTAAAGAGAAATGGCATTCCTCCATAATTCTAATTTAAAGTTGCTTATCAATATTTAAAGTTATGGAAAAAGCTTTATGTTGACAGATTGTGATATGTATTTCTGACTTGTGTATTAACAAATATATATATCATTGTTTTAACCAGCATTCTTTTGTATATCGGTGCAAACGTACTAGATAACCATGTTTTTGTTTTGTTTTCCACTAGCCCTTTTTATTTCTTTTTTCCCTTTTTGTTGGACTAACTTGCCAGCTCATACATAAGGGAATGACCCATGAAGAAAATTGAATTAGGTTGAATGGATTTCTGTGAAATGCACTTTTCCAACAGTAACACTGACTTTATAGCTTACTGTAAAACTGACCTGGACGAGGACAGAGAGAATGAAAGAAAAACAACTTTGTTTAGAAAAATGAACATGCATGGTTGTTGTTTTTCCCTTAGTATTCCCAGCATGAGTGTTTCTGTGAAAATGTCTTTAAATATTCATTTTGCAAGGTGCCTACCTAAAAGGGAAATTAAAAAATATATAATATTTACACCTTAATTGTGATGTTAATTATTTAATCATTGGAAATTTAGGTTGGATATGTACGTTTTTTTTTTTTGTTGTTTTTTTTTCACGCACGCACGCACGCACGCACGCACACACACACACACACAGTTATGATTATCAGCGATCTTGTCTTCTGTTTAGTAACAAGACTCATCAATGACTGTGTGTTTGTGTGGAGATTTTATAGTCCAGGTAATCAGTCCGTGAGCAGCATCAGCTGTGTAAGTGTTTGCAATCAATGGTGACTTGGAGCAGGAGTGTGAGTGTGTTGTATGACTGGATATGTAGTCCATAAACCAGCAGATTTGTAGTGCATAAGATGAGTGTGTTTACCAGCGATCTGCACCCACTAGATCAATGATAATCATAACACAAACACACATCTATATCTATATAGATAGATAGATATAGATATATATATATCAAACACTTTGCATCTCTAAAAAGTAATATTTTATAGTGTTGAAGAGCAAACCAGAAGCAGTTTTTTTCTGTTGATGCTTGATATTAATAAGAATGGATGAAACTTCTAATATTTAAAATACGATGTGCAATGAAAGCAGTAGACCTCTTCCAAATAAACTGATGGGTGCAATTTCTGCAAAAAGCCTTCCCGCCCTCATGTGATGCCAGTTTAATATATACGATGCTTTTAGCCTTTGTGTGCTCAGGGATCTTTGCGAGTCCCTTTAGACCGAGAACAGCTGATGTGTGTATTTGGAGGACTAATAGTGACATCTCCGTCTGACCATGTGCTGTCAGGCTGACAGACGCTCTCGACTCTCTAATGTTGCTCTCTGAAATGGAGCGGGTTACTCTAGTAACTGTTTTGAGAAGCAGTCCAGTCTGCAATATCAGGATGGAGAGTAATGGTTTTTCTTAATGCGCTCATAAAACTTCACCACATTTGAGAAGGCCAGATGAAGTCATGCAGCTCTTGACCATATTTACAGGCCTTGCTCTTTCTCCCTCCCTCCCTCTCTCTCTCTCTCTCTCTCTCTCTCTCTCTCTCTCTCTCTCTCTCTCTCTCTCTCTCTCTCTCTCTCTCTCTCTCTCTCTCTCTCTCTCTCTCTCTCTCTCTATCTATATATATATATGGGCTACATTTATTCCTAAATTTGCAGCTTTTAATGAAGAATGTGAAGTATTTGTCATTTAATGACATAAAATGATAAATGATATTATGATAAATAGATAATTGTAATCTTTTGTGTGTTTTAGAATGTTTCTGTTCAAGACTGCATGTTAACAGGGTACAAAAAAAGATAAATATAGCTATTACCAATTACCATTACATAATTATTTAACATAAACAATTATTAATTAATTATAATTATGTTAATACAGGTGTTTTAAAACTAATGTTTAAATATGTATATGAGGCATTACATTAAATATATTCTAATTTGCATACATTTTTACATTGGATAACATCGTTTTTGACAAAGTGTTAAAGGTTTTAACAGGCAAAAGAAAACATTTTATTTTTTGGTGCACAATAAATTTGTGTGTATATAAGTGTGGCTGAGTATGCTCATTTTGAGAAAACATTAAAAACAGATTATAAAAATCTACAGAAACAAATGTATAAAGTGTTACAAAAGAAACTTTGTAAAGTATGAAGTATATTTTGGATGATCTCAAATCTAGCTGGTAGGCTTCATATATGTTTTGGTAGTTGTATCTCGCCATAAAAATAGACTTAATTCAAGAATTGAAAGTTTTTTTAATTATTTATTTTTCTGAAAAACGTCGTTTAAAGGTCATAAATGAATTCACAGTAGGGGTTTCCCCATTAAACAAAGTTTAGCAAAAATATTGACTATATGTAGTAGACTATATTCATGTAGTTTTAAAACGACTAAAAGTAAAAATATATATATGTAATATATTTATCGTCATTATATTCTGTTCTTGATGGATTTACCAAGTAACTGATTTAGAAAATCATACCAATACTATCCTATAGTATAGGCCTACTATGAAATAGAACAGTAGGCCTATTAGTGATTTTCTAAATCAGTCAAATGTATTGAATGAAAATTCTCTTTAAAATGTTTGATGCATCAGCACAACGTGTAGCATTTTAGTGCAACAAAGGCTGAACTGGTGTGTACGCTGCGCTGGGAGTTCCCGTCAGCCGTTGCGCAACATCCTTCATTTGGCCGCGCGCTCGTCGGGTGTGCAGGAACGTCGCGCGCTCACCGCGGATTTAATCAGCGCAGACAGCAGCTGATGTGTGGACAGAGAGAGAGGGAGAGGGTGAACAACACACACGGGGGTGTGGTTTAGATCAATGCCTCACCTCAGCTTACAATAAAATACAAAATACTGCAAAGCACACCGAGGGCGAAGAGGCGACGTCGATCAGAGAGACGGGGTCGCCTTTGTGGAATATATTGGTCTCTCCAGCCCCACCGAGATGATGACATTTTGTGGACGAGGATTCTCCAGTCGAGGCTTTCAGGCGCATACAGTTGGTCGAGGATGAGGAGGAAGAAGAGAAGTTCTCGCTGAACTGCCCTTCTAGTACAGCATGGGTTGTGTAGTATGTCCGTGAATGGTTAAGTGGTCTACATTTGGATAACCTCAAGACAGTCTCATAGACTCCCTGCAGCGCCCTGTATTTAAATCTACAGTCGTTGACTTACATAAGAGCGCTTTGTGCAAGGAATCGCTCAAAGACATTCTGCAATTTAACGTGTAAGTACTGACATTTATTGATTCATTTAAGGTTTATTAAATGTTATTATCTCAGAGACGTTATAACGTTTCTTGTCTTAAACGGTCTCATCTTCTCTTGTCCTCATCGTTATCAATAATGTGTCTCACTGTCTTTCTTACAATGGTGTTTTTTTTAATGTTCACTTAATGACAATGTCAGAACATTTACAGATACTACGAACGAATCCCTGTGGTTTTCGTCTTTAAGATTTAATCCTTAAATCTGTCAGTAGGTTTGGCAGTAGTGCGCATGCGCATTAGCCTGTCTTAAATGTATTGATTGTGAGGGTATTTGAACAGCAACTCATTATGTCAGACTCATGATATATAGTACTGTCATTACAGCATTATTTTACGTGTCTGAATAAATAAAATCCTCAAAAGCACTTCTAAGTGTGTTAGAATGTTTGTTTTACTTTTAATCCTTTGTAAAACAAGGTAGTTTCTATGAAGTGTAAAATTTCAGGACATGTTAATAATAACAGTGTCTTTTTTTCTTCTTCTTCTTCTTTTTTTTAAGGTTTGGGCCCAGAATTGAGCAAACAGGATCTTCTCTTGATATAGGAAAGTTTTTCTTGTTTATGCGGATGAATGCACAAAGATAGAAAGCACAGCAAAGTTGTCCTTGCAATGATCTGTCTTTGAAAGATCATTACCACAATAATTAGGATCTGCCAGTCTTCCCTGTGGGATTAATTTACCTTGACAGTTTGCAAAGAAGAAACAACTTCTGCCAAATTGTTATTGCTGTAAAAGCACTAAATGACATAAGGTGAATTGAATAAAATACAGAAGGATGAATAACACTCTGCAAGACAGAAGTATGTTTACCGTACAAGCTGATGTTATATTTCACGCTGCAAACCCAGACTCTCCAGAACCACCTATCCCTCCTGAAGGGAACAACAACAATGTCTCAGCTATTGGGAAAACAGGAGTCCCCAGCATGGAAATACTGCAGGGTCTCCAGGGAACATGGGATACGTCAGAATCGGGAGATCTGACTGACAATAGAAGTTTGGGACACTATGGTACTGTAACAGGTGCAGAATATGCACAAGACGCTGTCTCTAGTGACAGTGGATTTCAAGAGCACATTCAGACTCTGGACTCAACTAGAGTACAAAATCTGGACCTCAGTTTGAGAAATATGAGTGAAGCTTCAAGTCAAGGGAACAATAGAGAGGAAACAAACGGAACAAAGGTTGCTTGCAGTTTGGCACCATCTCTGTGCTTCAGACCAGAGAACAAGGAGGAAACTGACAAACTGTCCAATGTCCTGAGAGACGGTGAGGTCGTTCGGAATCAGTTCGACATTAAAAATGTCTCTTCCACATCGGAGAACAGAAATCATTCCTATTCAGGCACCCAGGAAACGAGGTCACTTGAGAAAACCTTGGGAAGCTTTATATATTCATCTGAAGGAGCCAATCAGACCAGCTACAGAACGTCATTTGGACAGACCGGGATGGAAGGGCTAAAGCAAAGTGGATCTGCAGTAAGAGAAGCTCTCTCTGCAAAAGAGGAGCCAAATTTAGTCATAGAGGTGGGCGGGCAGAAAATACAAGCACACAAATCAGTATTAGCTGAGAAGAGCGATTATTTTAAGGCCAGGCTTTCTCGAGACATCCTCAAAGTAAAAGGAATGAGCTACAAGACCTTATCAGTGCTTGTAGATTATGTTTACTCTTCGCAGATGAATGTGAGCAAAGACAATATCGTGGATGTCATCACAGGGGCGAAGATTCTGCAGATGCCCTGTGCGGTGCAGGCTGCCATTGACACCATTTCCACACAGATCACGCCTGAGAATTGCTACGAAATCCTAACGATCGCTAAAAAGCAACGATTAAATGAACTGAAAGAAACTGCCTATCGATTCATGAGCGACAACTTTCTGCAGGTTCTGAAAGATCCAGCTGTCTATGGACGCCTCACGGGTTCAGAGAGAGACCTCATCCTGCGCAAACGGATGGAAAGCCGCAAGTGTCTGATGGTGGCAGAAATTAATGACGTGTTTGAGCGTGTAGGAAGTCGACCTCCCAGCAGAAACAGCAGCCGTCCCCAGAGTCCCCTCTCCATCACCTCTTTAGAGGACAGTCACATGATCTACTACTACAACAAGAGCAGTAAGGACTGGCACACTTTGACCGTCATGCCTGAAGACATCAACACCAAGGGCTGTGGAATCTGCACCATGTACAACTACTTGTTTGTGGCCGGTGGGATCAGGGGAACTGGGGAGAAGAGCAAAGTCTCAGACAAAGTTTACTGCTACAATCCCGTCACAGACCGCTGGAGTGAAGTAAGACCCATGAACCAAGCAAGATCACAACTCAAGCTCGTTTCCATGGATGGGAACCTGTACGCCATTGGCGGTGAATGTCTTTTCACAGTGGAGAAGTATGACCCTCGAATGGACCGCTGGACAGCGGTGGCTCCTCTACCTAAAGGAGCGTTTGCTGTGGCTCATGAAGCCACTACATGTAATGGCGAGCTGTATGTCTCGGGAGGATCTCTGTTCTATCGGTTGCTGAAATATGACCCTAAGAGGGACGAATGGCAGGAGTGTCCATATAACAACAGCAGGAAAAAATCCACAGATATGGTGGCTCTCAAGAGCTTCATTTACCGATTCGATGTTAATCGAGAGCAGGGCATCAGCGTCTTTAAATACAACACCATTGTGAAGATGTGGCATGACTGTGCCTCCCAGCAGCAGGGCTGCACCCTGCCATTTCGATGTGCCGTTATTGATAACTGCATCTTCTGTGTGAATAAATCTCAGACTCTTCAGTTTGTTGTAGAAGACGATGGAGGTCGATTCAAAGAAGAGAATCTGAAAGCACCTGTGGAGGCCAAAGGGATCTTATTCCCATTCATTCTCAGCTTGCCGGACAGAGGTGGAAGAATTGCATGAGTGGGATATTTCATCCCTCGTGTGACCCTTCGGTGTCACTCCAGACGCGGAGAAAGAGAATGCCTGGTCAATATTTATAGATTAAACATTATCTCCAGAAAAGTTCAAGGAGCCAGCACATAGTGCTCGAAACTGGAATGTGTTTCTTTGCATGGTAAGAAAAACAAATGTTTGGCGCCTTAAAATCACAGCTTCACTATCCCTCTTAGGGAGATGAAAAAAGGTGTACATTTATGGATCATCTGTCACTTCTTTCATTTGTTTTGTGCACTTTTTATCAAATAGTAATTTAGGTTGAATTTTGCCACTGGAATTTGCAAAAAAGACTGAAGCCTCTATTCAGGGTAGACACTGAACTGAAAGACGTTGACCAATGGTGGTAGCCACAACTCCACAAACTATGACTGAACAGGTTGAGTTGCTAAACACCAACTCAAACGGACATACAACACATAACTGGGTTTCTTAGCAGCATTTGTTCCAATTTGCTCTGATAAGACAAAAAAAATGACAATAATTTTATGACTTTCATTACAAAAATCGTAAAGTTGAAGGAACAGAGAGAACAAATGTCAAATGTATTGTCCTGCCCATAGACGCTGCATTAGAAACATCTGGCATAAGTGTTAACTAGTTTTGTTTGTAATTTGATGCAAAAATGATACAATACAAAGTAATATATAGCTTTAAAAAAGTACACGTATTAGTAAACATCAAAATTTTACAACTTTTAAGTTGCTGAGGACAGTTGAAATGTCATCACCATCTTGTGAAAATGGTCCATGACTAAACCGAACATTATTTTCTTTGCCATCATTGGTCAACGTCTGTCGGTGCCACGTGCATTAGCCTTGAAATGGCAATGAAGAGCACAAATGAACAACTGAAGCACATGATGTAATGCTGAACCTGTTTCCTAGCAACAGATTCTATGCAAATAGATTTTGAAGTAGATATGAAATACATTTTTGAACTGCATAAAAAGCTCTCAATCCTAGAACTTTCATATTGCTGGGGTCAGTACACAAGTGTCTTTAAGCAGCTAAAGAAGAAGCCATAACCTTTGCTAACATTGGCGTAACATACATTAGGGAAACATTAAGAGCACAAAGCACTTCTGTCACTGCTGCTACTCAGATATTACTGGATCACAAAATTGAATCAGTGCTTCTTTAAAAGATTTTGCACTTTTATAAGGAAGAGTCCAGAAGGCAAAAACAGTGTCTGTTCTTGATATACCAATCATTGCCAAAGATAAAAGATTTCTCAAACATTCTCATGTTAAATTACATTCTCATAAGCAATACACTGTACGCAATATTTATTAATCATCCATGAACATGCTGTGGTCTACAGATAAAGGGATGGCTCATCATGTTCTCACCATTCACTCGTCACAAACCAGTTTGAGTTTCTTCTATTGAACACAAACAGAGATATTTTGAAGAATGATGCAAACTGGTAGCCATTGATTTCCATAGTATTTGTGTTTTTTTCTACTATGGCAGTCAGTGGTGACAGATGTGCAACATTGCTCCAAACATCTTTTGTGTTCAACAGAAGAAATAAACTCGAACAGGTTCAGAAGCACTGAAATAGTGAGTGCTGAGTAAATAGTTTTATTTTGGGGTGAACTATCCCCGAGAAACATCTATTTTATGGTCATCAAATTCTTACTATCTGCAGATATAAATAATTTAGTTTTCTTTTGATCCACATAATGAATTTAAGCTGAACCCATCAAAGTGAGGCAGACACTAAAACTTAAAACATTCATACTGTGTCAATAGCATGTAATGAGGCATCATTTTGGAATTTGGATGTTGCATTGTGTGTAGACGCCCTGTGATATTCAGATTTGACTGAGATATAATCGCTTCAGTATTCCCCAAGACATTTCTAGAAGGTGGGAAATGAAATGGCTTTGGATTTTATAGTTGCTTTAGTGTAATTCTGTTGAATTAAACCTAAGGGAATTTGATTATGAGCATGAGTGTTGGTATGACTATGAACTTGAATGTGAATATTTTGCTGACTTAATATGTTTGAATCAACCCCATGTGCTTTAATCACTTTTAACTAAGCTGGACACAGGCAACGCCGTCCTGTAAATCCCCTTTCAACTTTGCTATGGTTGGTTCCCTTTCAGTTTCAATAGGAACATTTTGTTTTAGTTTAGATGTATTTTTAATGGTAAAATCTGATAACTGGAAAACTCTTTTAAGACATTCAGTTGATTGGGATGCTGAGCAAGCAGTCTCTTAAATGGTTGATGTTTGCTGGTTGCTGGTGTGCGTAAAGCTAATATGCTTTAAAACAAATGGCTTGATGTTTTTTTCAATGGATCTATAATTTTATTTAACGTCAAACTAACGTTTATGTGTTTAAAATAAAAGATCTTTTGTTTTCCTCGTTCGTCACTTTATCTATCAGTTTCTCTTTTTTCTTTTTTGAAGTGACTTACCCAAGTGCATCATGCAGGGGAACTGAAAGAAGAGTCATGTAGACAACGCACATACAGCATGTTAGAAGTAGACATGGGACGATAACCATTTTCAAGGTATTCCGCGCTTTGGAAAAGTCAAGGTTTTCATACCTCCTACAATCATTTCATATTTTATACATACTTTTCTGCTATACCATTCCTAACATTTTTTTATTTACTTTTTTTTCTCAGACATCTGTTTTTTTTAAACAAATGAAGACTGCAGAAATTAATGATTCACTTGAATTATTTAGCCTGACATATTTACTGCCCCAAAATATTTTAAATGTTTCTCAAAATAAAATATATTGTGTTCAAAGGGGGAAAAGGTTTTGTTTTTTAGCCAGACATTTAAAAAGAATATATTTTAGAGCAGTAAACACAATGCCGTCGTACCGTGAAACAGTGATAATTTTATCCAAGGTTATCATACCGTCAGAATCGTATACCGGCCCATGCCTAGTTAGAAGTTCAGGTCCTAACCTCATCCACTATGCTAACATAAAAAATACAACTAGCATGCTTGTGGAAAGATCTAATCAACTTGATAAAATTGCTCTTCTTTTGTATCTGCTCTGTTGGGTATGACGGGACTGCAGAGGGTTTCCTGGAGCAATGCTGCCATCTAGAGGATGAATCAGTGATGCGTTATATTTTATACAGTCATTGGTTGCAAACGATGGAAAAGTGGATTTACCATTACTGAATAATTACTTCAGACTTGCCGTGAATCTCCTATGAATCCTATGAGTGTAAACTCCCGGTGAAAAACAGACCAATCCAAACAAAACTCCGTGATAATCGCAGTAACTTTAATATCAATATGCACGCACTCTGGGGCGTTAGTTATTATAATAAAATGTTATATTTTATTGTTAGTTTCGCACTTTTATTTCCCACTCACGTTAGTAGGGCTCTTATTCTGAAAACAGGACAGGTGGATAAGTCGCCTGTCGCATCTTGTGTTGGGATTGTGTCAGCTCGTAGTCATAACATAAAGCTAAATTCGTGGAAGACAGATGGGGAGTTTATTCTGCGGTAAGGTTTGTTCAATTGCATCCTTTGTTAGTTTAAAGTATATATTGTGAAATTGTCCATGTTTGTTTGGGACACGCGTATGAAGCTGTCTAGGCTTCACCAGTACATTAGTAACGAGGCTACAAACGCATATCTAGAGCACGACTCTAGTTATGAACAGGTACCTGTAACGTTACTCCTAATGTGAAACTTTTTGACTTCAACGATTGTCATTTGACAATGAATATATTTGATTTGTTAAAATTTTTTAACAACTTATGTATAATTATTTTGCACGTGTATCTCAGAGTACATTAAACTATGAGAACAGAGCACTTTAATAATCATAACCCTTCCAAATGAGGTAAAAATGCTTTTAATTCTAGAGACAATTCATATTGTTCTAAATGGGCTTGTAAACCTCTCGAGATATTTTGCATTTATACGACAAATACCTTTACAAGAACAATTTAAAGCATTGTACCTTTAAGTAAAGCTTTCAAAACTGCCTTTAGCAGTAAAAGGTCTTACCATGAGAACTACAGGAGTCAACTTTTAATGTGAATCAAAAACATTAAAGATGTCCTAAAACCATTGAACACCCATTCAATTTTAATCCACTTCAAAAGTTGACGCTCAAAATTAAAATTCAACAAATGTTCATTTAAATATTAGTTCTTTAATTAAACGTCATATTGCTAAAAATGTATATGAGCAATTCCATGCAAATGTCAATCTTGCCATCAAAAAAAAATTTTTTCCGCCAAAATAACAAAACCCTTTCTAATTTTGTGTGTTTTCACACAACTGTAAAAATATTTTTTTAAATGTCTGTCAGTGTATTTAAACAACTATATTTGATTTACCAAAGTCACACGAGTGGCAATTTCACATCTGTCACGTGATCTATAACCAAGCGTTTTCCTTGTAAAGCCAAAATGTCAAATAAATTAAATACTTTTTTGTTCCAGGGTGAGCCAATTTATCCTTTTCGTGAGCATTATTTCTTTTGGGCTGTGCAGTTGAATTCACCGAATTTCTACAAAGTATGTTGTATACGGCATACTTTTTTTCCCCATTTAAGATATAAAAAAATGTTTACAGACTGATTTTTTTTTCTGATCCCATAACTGGTTAGTCGTTTTGGAAAATATAAACCGATTTTTTAATATAATGTTAACATTTGCTTTCTCTGTGAATTTATGTTGAGTTTTTACTGCTAAATTCATGTCCATAACGCTGAAATTGCTTAAATATTATTAAAGCAAACAGTCCCATTCAATAACAAAGTAAAAAGAAAAACATTTAGCACAAAAATATATAAACAAAAGATATGTATAAAAAGTTTTATTCGGATATTTACAAAGTACAACAAATAACATGTCAACAGCTTTTCTTTACATTCTCTTTCACACACACACACACACACACACACACACACACACACACTATGTTGATCTCAAACATACTCTCCACAGTTGGAGATGATGATCTTCTGTTTGGGTTTGCCATCTTTTGTTCCCTGAGCCTGAGAAAACAGCACAGATCAACACAAAGAAATTAGAAACAGGACAAGAGTCAGCAACAATTCCCCAAAAGAAAATAATATTCAATACAGCAAGAACAGTTTAAATTAACAATAAAGATATTTATAATTTAATATTTCAAAATAAATGCTATTCTTTTGACTTTAAATTCAAAATCAGTTCCCACAAAATATTAAGCAGCAAAACTAACATTTGTTGAGCAGCAAATTAGCATATTTGAATGTTATTTGAATTATCTCATGACACTAAACACTGACTTTACCATCACAAAAATAGATTTTTTACATTTAATTCATAGCATGTATTCTTGGTAAGCATTACAGACATCTTACAACACATTTAAAAATCCTTCCAACCTCCAACTTCTGTCATCATTGATTGCAAATCTATTCTCCCTCTGTCAAAAACGCACCTCCATGGTCCGAAGCACATCCATGCCCTCTGTGAGCTCTCCAAACACCACATGTTTGCCATCCAGCCAGTCCGTCTTATCAACAGTGATGAAAAACTGTGAACCGTTAGTATTGGGACCAGAATTGGCCATCGACAGCTGACCTATGAGCACACAGTCAAAGACCAGACTTCAGATGACAATATCAACAAACATACTTCTTAAAGACGGTTACAATGACCAACAATATAATCATAACAGTTCTCCTAAAACTCACCTGCATGGGTGTGCTTGAGGACAAAGTTCTCATCTTCAAACTTGCGTCCATATATGGATTTCCCCCCGGTGCCATTATGGTTGGTGAAATCTCCACCCTGGCACATAAACTGAGGGATGACTCTGTGGAAGCTGCTGCCCTTGAATCCAAAGCCTTTCTCATGTGTGCACAAACAACGGAAATTTTCTGAAGGAGAACAAACACAATAGAAAAATAAGAATAATATAAATCAAGCCACAAGATTTTTACATTGTTAATGTGTTGAAGTACTAAAGGACTAAGTTTAAAGGGGTTAATGCTGTTGTTCTCTTCTGCATCTGACCATCCCAGATGACAAATTTCTAGCTGAAACTGTGCTCCTTAATGATTCATAAAATGTCAGTTAAATAATATTTGATGAATTTTATTATTTATATTATACACCAAAGTAGATGTCATGCCTATGGCTCCAGATGATCACAGTTCTGTGTTAAGCCTGGTTTATACTTGATGCGTCTGCTAGTTCGCTTGAGTGCGCGCGGCAAATATGATGTCATCGCAGAGTTTGCAGATGTTCGCTTTGGGTGCTTACAACATGATTTCGGCTGGCGGAGCACATGGATTTTTTTTGAGACTCGAGCGAACAGTGCGCACGGCGCAGCGTCTGATTTGAGTTGAATATGAAACACTTTGAAGAGATTTTGTCTGAAACAGGTACATCTGTACAGACACCTTTATGATCAGTGATCATAGAGATAACCAGATGATCGATAATTCTTGGCTAGAAATTGCAACAGCCGTGAGAAAGGAAGTTTTGTTAAAAGGTTTGGAAAAATCTGAGGGATAAGTTTATTAAAGCCACAAGAGGCCAATGGAGACACAGCTACACAATTACAGAATGTTTTTCCACCAGTCATAGGTTTTACACTGATGTATATATTACAATTGAATTTAAAACAATTTAATAGCTACAAAACTATAATGAAGGAACTAATGATGTCTTTGATTACTAGAAAGGAATATTTGAACCAATCGGTTTACAACATGATGACCTGTTTTTCTATGCTTTAATGGTGATAATGGTCAGGAATGTTGGATTATTATATTGCCTTTTTAGCATAAGTAGAGGACAGAAACTAGCCAGACAGTAATGTGTGAATTGTGGAGCAGGCTAAATAAATAAATAAATAAAAAAGTAAATAGTAAAAAATTGCCATAGTAAAAATATATTTTTAGAAGAACCCATGTTCTGTTGTCATTAATATTTTAATACACTTTGATAGGTAAAACTGTCCGAGATATGAACAAAAGCAAGTGATGCATCAAAGTTTGATTAAAAAAATATTGAATGGTTATAAAAATCTTTACAATCATTAAAATAATTTATAAAAACAATAAAAATAACTAGTTTAATAAACAGCAATAATATTAATGATATGACGTAGTTCCGGAAACTTTCTACTTCTCGGTTTATCTGTCTGACTTTACGGTCAGTTTCTTTTGACCGTCCCCTGTCATTTTAAAGAATATCAAAATGGCGAACGCAGCAAGTATAAAAGCCTCGTCCATTTCGCGAGGTGCGCAGAGTTTTTTTGTTTTATTTTTTTAATATTCATATATTCAATATTTCTTTGTTGCTGTTCTTTGCTCTCAAAGCATTGCATTCATAAATAGAATTGCACTGTATCAATCACCATGGACCACTTTTTTATAGCTAGAATAGGTCCACTATGAATATATATATTTTTTAAATTAGGTGAATTTTAATTCCATATTGACTTTAAGCACATGTTGAAGATGGTTTAATTTATCTGACCTGCAGTCATAGGCACAACATCAGCTCGCAGAAGGAAGCGCAGTCGGCCTGCAGGTTTGTTGCCAATCTTGATATCCATGTAGACTTGAGGGTTCGTTCTGCCTTTTTTAGCTGGAGGTTCTCCCTGTTCAGGAACATAAAGTATTAATGATAAAACTGCAACATAGAATCTAAAACAGAGCATCAGACTTTGAAAAAATACATAGATAAACAGCTTCATCAAAATGACAGTGTTAGGTTATCACTATTACTGCAACTTTCTGACCTCCTGCGTTTCTGTACTTGCTGATTCTGCAGCTGACTCGGCCTCTTCACTCTCCTCGGCTTTCTTCCCTGAAAACTTCTTTAGCCAGTCATCGTCAGACCACACTGAAGGCGAAACAGGTAGGTAATCAACATATGTTTCATGCTCATGCAAGTAAATGTATTAACAGAATAGGTAGTGAGAATAAAGGCCCTAATATACTTCAAGCTAAATTAAATGACAAACTGGGAATGAAATCTGATTTAATTTCAAACAAAATCAGGGCGGAAAAGTTTCAAACTTAAAAACAGTTAACTATATATCTCAATCTGTAAAAGCTGGTAAACACCTTCAAATGACCAATTACACATTAATGAAAAACAAAAAAGAGGTTGGCTGTAAGTATGTGTCAGGACATTCCCGGAAAAACAAACGAGAGATTTATAACGGAACCAAACAAAATCTATATTCAATCACCTGGTCGAGAGGAGCCCTCTTTAATTCTCATGGGTTTGGCGATGTTCACCCTGATGGTTCTGCCAAACAGCTCAGACTCGTTCTGAAAAACACATTACCAAATGCATAAAAATCTTCGCTCTGCACATTCTGGCAATACTGCACTTTATAAATCCACAGGATTTTGCAATGAACTCACCATGTTGTCAATGGCCGCTGCTGAATCCTGGAGGGGCAAAAGACAGAACTTTAAGAAAGTGACATATTGATATTAAAGCTTTTAACAACAGTTCCAGTAAAAGGATGGCTTGTGTAAAGTAGCAACACTGATTGAATAAGTGAATTAAAAATAATGTGAGAAAAAGCATGAACGTTTATGTGACTTTAATGATATACATTTCACATTATTTTAATCTTCATTTAAGGTAGATTCATACGGTATTCACCTCTGCCAGCTCGAACTCGATGAAAGCAAAGCCTCTGTGTTTCTCTGTTGGCAAAAGTAGCATACAGGATGTTAAAGTGGTAGTAAAAACGTGCCGTAAATTCGCAGGTTATAGTTTTAAAGTAAATGTATCTTCTGTGTTTGTCACCTGTCTCATAATCTAACGGGATCTGAATGTCAGTAATGTCACCGAAAGGAATAAACGCAGCGTGCAGCACTTTCTCATCCACTTCTTCTGCAAGACCACCTAGAAAACAATAACAATCATTTATCACTCAGTGCGATATTTCACCCTGAACTAACTGAGCGCTCAACTCTTGCTCATATGCTGCTTTCCCGAATACAACAGAAAACGTGCACCGCATCGATATAAATGCACTTAGCTGGAGGATTAAACTAGCCAACTATGCGAGCAAATTGTTTGTTAGTTAAATGAATATTTTTTAGTTTTCTTACCAACATAAAGAACACGTTTGCTCGCCGCCATCTTGCCTGTAACCTTTGACTTCAGGCTGTTTTCTTTGCCACTGAGGTTTGGTATGTCGCCCTCTGGTGAACTGGAAGACAATCTGATTGACATTCTGACACTGGATTTATTCTTCGTAGCCTATTCGCAATCGCAACTGTAAACAATGGTTTATAATAAGTCCACCATTAAAAGGCAATCTGATAATTATTTTTTTGTAGATTAATTTGTATAATATTGACTAAAATATACCTCCAATAATTTCTTTAAGGGTGTCACAGTGGCGCAGTGGGTAGCACAATTGCCTTACAGCAAGAAGGTCGCAGGGTCAGTTGGCATTTCTGTGTGGAGTTTTCATGTTCTCCCCGTGTTTGCGTGGGTTTCTTCCGGGTGCTCCGGTTTCCCCCACAAGTCTAAAGACATGTATAGGTGTGCTATAGGTGAATTGGGTGAGCTAAATTGTCCGTAGTGTGTGTGTATGGATGTTTCCCAGTGATGGGTTGCAGCTGGAAGGGTATCCGCTGCGTAAAACATATGCTGGATAAATTGGCGGTTTATTCTGCTGTGGTGACCCCAGATTAATAAAGGGACTAAGCCGAAAAGAAAACTAATGAATGAATGATTTATTTGAAGAAGAAAAAAATGAGGACAATAGCCTAATCCTATCAGGTAGGCCTAGTTATTTCGAAAGGCAAAACTTCATTAAAGCATTCGTTTGTACATTTTATATAATGAAATCACTTGTTCATTCAGATTTTTTTCTGGTGTGAAAGGATGTGTTTTCAGTCTTTTAAACTACAAAATACAAGCCTGAATACATCTTTTGACCCCTTTTGTCTGGTATAATTATAATGCAACCTAAATTTCAGGAGCAGATCACTTAGATCACTTGCCCCTAATGTGAACCTCTTATCTACTTCAGTTGAAACCATTGTAATTTGACAAGCTCTCTACTGAATATGTTCAATTGTTTTCTGACAATTCAAGCAATGATGATTTTGCACATTTTTATTTTAGAGTACATCACACCGTGTAAGCATCAGAGACATGAGCATCATATTTTCAAGACCCTTTCAAATAAAGTACGCTTTACAATAAGGTAAACAGCTCTTCGTTATAGTTGTAAATCATAGGGTCCTAAATGTGCTTGTGAAACAGTTTCAGAATTTGTTTTTGCATTTACCTAAGCCAAATGCCTTCTATGTAAATATTAGAGAAACATAATGTATCAATGCACTCTATGGTACCATAAACTCATTAATTATGGCAGCTCTACTGTATGTGTGTACAGTAGGTGTGATATTTTTTATGGAGCGTTAATGAAGATTTTTTTTATTCATTCATTCATTTTCTTTTCGGCTTAGTCCCTTTATTAATCAGGAATCGCCACAGCGGAATGAACCGCCAATATATCCAGCATATGTTCTACGCAGCGGATGCCCTTCCAACTGCTACCCAACACTAGGAAACACCATACACTCTCATTCACACACATACACGACTGCCAATTCAGCTTGCCCAATTCACCTATACCGCATGTCTTTGGACTTGTGGGGGAAACCAGAGCACCCGGAGGAAACCCACGCGAACACGTGGAGAAAAACTCCACACAGAAATGCCAACTGACCCAACCGGGGCTCAAACCAGTGCTCTTCTTGCAGTGAGGCGATTGTGCTACCCACTGTGCCACCAAGATGCCAAGATATTTTTTTTAAAGAGGCAAACTAGAATGTAATGCCTTTGGTCACGTGATTAATCGCAGCTAACAGTGAAATAGGACATTATTAACGTTTTTATCAGCATTGAGCAATTGAGCAGAACATTGAACTGTCCATACGGTCAATTTGTTTATAAGCAAAAATGGCCTTTTAGTCTTGGCTAAAATTATAAACAAAGAAAAGCACTGCATAGTTCATTTTAAATAGTCATCCCTTTATTTAGAGTGCCACACCACTCGAGTTACTGTCATGGGACAAGTGAGGTCCAATCAAAGCAGCAAACACACAGCTCACAGAGGAAGCACGTTTGCACTTCCTCGGGGGAAAAAAATCAGTCCTGGCCACAAGACAGAGGCTCTTCCCTCACAGAAAGAGCTCTTCTGAAAATCAACTTCAGGTGATAAAAATCATTACAGAGTTAAAAATTTAAGCCCTGCAACAAAACGGTTCTCTTTATGTTCAAGTATGGTTTTGTATATTTTTCTCTTTTTTTTAGATATTTTCTTTTTTCTGTTTCTATTGGTTGCCACCAGACGACACCAGACAGTGGTGATCTCTCTTCAGCTGTTCAGCTTCACCCTGCGGAAAACAATTTCAGATTAATGCTAATTCACTGAATGAACTGAACCATGCTCAAAAGCAGCTTGGACACTGTTAATAATGATTAATAGTGAGGAACGTTACTGGTCAGGATGTTGCGGCTGCAGTGACAGCAGTGACTCCCACTTTCTGTGTGGCGTCTTTCTTGGCCTGATGAGCCTGAAGCACAGCGACAGCCTCCTCCACCTGAAAAACACAAATAATCACTGAAATCTGTTGATGAGTTCACACTTGCAGAGCATCAACTGACTGAGAAAGAGCGCTCTGAGCTGGACGAAACACCCTAACTAGCATTATCCCTCTTGACTGGAGAGAGAGAGGTTTGGGAGCATTGTGTAGCCTGGCGTTAGACTGATTTTGAAGGTGCAGAGTCGAGTTTGTAGAGGAATGCTGAGAGATAATGGAGGTAGGACATATTTGATTACTTATAGGGGTTTATTCATATGCTGACTGGATAACAGTATGCTGATAGAATATAGTGATAAATTAGACTCATCAATAAACTGTGTGTGCTCCTCCCAAAACATCACACTGGAGTGAAATTAGCATGCTGAACACTGCTGGGCCCCCCAAAAATGTGTCGAAAACCAAAAATGTGATCAGATGAAAAATTCAGTGCATCCCTAATGTGACTTTTTTTATGATGGCAGGCCTAATAGTTAGAGAGTTGGCCTTGCTATCGGAAGGTTGCAGCAGGTTCAAGTCCCAGCACTGCCAGTGAATGGAGGTGGGGGAGTGAATAACCAGTACTCACACCACCCTCAATACTGGCTGAGGTGAATCTCTTGAGCAAGGCACCAACACCCCACTGCTCCTGGTGTGTGTTCACTAGGCATGGGCCGGTATAAGATTCTGGCGGTATGATAACCTTGGATAAAATATCACGGTATGACAGTATTGTGTTTACAGCTGTAAAATATCTTCTTTTTAAATGTCTGGCTAAAAAACAAAACCTTTTTCCCCTTTGAACACAATATATTTTATTTTGAGAAACATTTCAAATATTTTGCGCAGGAAACATGTCAGGCTAAATAATTCAAGTGAATCATTGACTTCTGCTGTCTTCATTTGTTTCAAAAACACAGATGTCTTTACAATTTACACCTAAAAAAAAAAAATGTAAATAAAAAATCTTACACATACCTTAGGAACGGTATAGCAGTAAATTTTGACAGTATGAAAACCTTGACTTTTCCAAACCACGATATATATTGAAAATGGTTATCGTCCCATGCCTAGTGTTCACTGTTGTGCATGTGCACTTGGAAGGGTTAAATGCATGCTCAAATTCCAAGTATGGGTCGCCTTACTTGGTCACATGTCATGTCATGACTTAAAAGCTTAATATCTCTGAAAAGCTTATTTAATACTGTCTATATTCTACAAAACACTTTAAATTAAGATGACTTGAAGGAACCCATAGGAGGAACAGTAATCTCTCTGGATTTGTGTTCTAAAGATAATCGGTTGATAAGTTAATATGTTGATATCTTACAGGATTGTAACAACATGAGGGTTCTTTAATGAAGAATAAATTTTCATTTAGAACTAATCTAATTCTTTAACCACATAGATTTATGACTAATAGCTAGGGCCACACGGAATCTGCGAGCGCAGAATTCCGCAGATCATTGATTCTGTTTATTAACTTGGGTAAATGTGTGGAAATTTATATTTATTCAGTTTTTAAATTAATTTCAGTAATAATATTGACTAATATGAAACTATTCATATTATTTATTTACAATACAGTTAGTAAAGTACTATTTTCTGTCTTTTAGTAGAGATTTTATTTGAGAGACTTGCTTTGTTTACTAAATAAAGTGGATCTCATTGGATTTGCATTGTAAACATTAAATAAAGTTAAGAAAGTGTTACTTTTTATTTTATATATTAATTTAATAGTTATGATACTCCCAAAATCATTCCGCATAAATCTGCAGATTTTTAACAAAATACTCAGCAGAAATAGCAGAAAATGTCCGCAGATTCCGTCTGGCCCTACTAAAAGCCACAAAGTTAACTAATAGTACACTATTATCATATTTAGACTGCCCCTCAGGATCATTATTTCTGACACTCAGTGTAAATGAATGCAGGACCCCCATTCAGTCAATAGGCTTTGTATTGCTAACAGCTAATAACTCTTCCTGTTATTGCACTTAACTGTACTGTAACTACAGGCTTTTATCATAGTTAGCGACTGTCACCTTAGAGCGCAGAGACTCATGGGACTCCAGCATGTGCAGCAGCTCAGAGTTGTCGATTTCGAGCAGCATTCCTGTGATTTTTCCGGCTAGACTGGGATGCATGGCTTGGATGAGAGGGAACAAACGCTCACCTGAGGGAAACAAAAACAAAGTACACAGTTATGGAGAATAATCAAATGAGACTCGTGCCTAAAACCGTCATGTCCTGGAGAGTGTTTGAGTATGTTTAGAAAGGCTGAGCATGCTTACAGCCTCCTCATCTCACCAAGCATCTGTTTCTGTTCCTGAGGAGGAGCAGCAGCTAACATGGAGGCGGTGAGAGGCTCCTGACCCTGAACATGAACAGCCGGCTGAGCCTGAGCAGAGAAAAAAAAATCACGAACTTACATTTACAACTGGACTTCAAATCTGTGCACTAATTCAAACAGTACAGTTTATTTTGATGATCTGCGGTAGACATCCTGTGGACTATAACTTTTTTTTTTTGATTTGTGGTTAGGGTTAGCAGAATAAGTTGACATCTATTTGCAAAGTTATTAATGTTTTTTAACTACCATGTAGTTAAAGTGTTAACATATATTAAGCTAATGTTTTATTAATATTTGATTTTATTTAGCTGTAGTTGCAAAGTTGCTTAAAAGATAACAAATGGACTAAAGTGCTCCATGAAAATAATTGTATTATTATAATAATTTTAATTATTATTATTAGCATCGTATTTTCCTATTCGCTGTTTAAAAACCAAATATTAAACCTGTAAAGTTTTGTATAGAAAAAAATTATCCATATAAATGCTAATAAATATCCATATAATTTAAGCCTTGTTTAAACCAACTGATTTTCTTTTACAGTACAAAAAAAATAAAGACATGGTGCCTGTATATTGTATCTTTAACCTGTTTGACCTATGTTTGACCCTTACCAATATGATTATACGTTACATGGCAGTGTAATGGCGAATAGATGTTTAGATATATTTTAGTCCAGGATCTAAGATAAGATTTGGTGTATTCTTCCACTTAATAATAATAATAATAATAATAAAAAAGATTTTATATACAAAGAAGGAACATTGAATGCAAGTATGGAGTCTACCTAAAGTCTGATATGAATCAGGATACTTACTTATTCATTCATTAATTTTCCTATGGCTTAGTCCCTTTATTCATCAGGGATTGCCACAGCGGAATGAACCGCCAATTTATTCAGCATATGTTTTACACAGCGGATGCCCTTCCAGCTGCAACCCAGTACTCGGAAACACCCGTGCACTCGTATTTAACCCCATACACTACATACACCAATTTACTTTACCCAATTCACCTATACCGCATGTCTTTGGACTTGTGGGGGAACCGGAGCACTCGGAGGAAACCCACACGAACACTGGGAGAACATGCAAACTCCACACAGAAATGCCAACTGACCCAGCCGAGGCTCAAACCAATGACCTTCTTCCTGTGAGGTGACAGTGCTAACCAGTGAGCCACCATGGCGCTGCTTACTATGATATTAAAATATGTAAAAATAACTTATTAATATTCCCGTTTTTAATTTAAAACACCCACATTAGTAAATGTTTTACCTCTGAGTTTAAATATGCATGAGAGGATTAAATGTTTTACCATGCCATCAGGAAGAGACAGTTAAGTCGGTTTGATAGAACTGCTGTATTAAATGATTGTTCGTCAGAGATGTCAGTTTTGTTTACATGCAGTATATCAGCATATTTTACCTGCTGCAGATTGATGGGCTGCACTACCTGAGGCTGAGTGTTTCGGATGGTGGTGGCATATTTGTATGGTGGCATAGCACGTGGGGTCGTCATCCCCATGGCAGGACGGGGACCCATCGGTTGGCCAGTTCCTCCTAGTGGAGCCAAGAGGAAAAGAGCATTAATGTGATGATCAGACAGAATAAACACTGAATAATCATTTAATGTATAGTTTGCACAAAAACAATACAAATTTTGTTCTCCACTTGTTCTAAACCTGTCTGAGATTCTTTTCTTCTGTTGAACAAAAAAGAAGATATTTTAAAGAATGTTGAAAATGGGTTGTCATTGATAGTAGAAAAAACAAATACCATGGAAGTCAATGATTCCAACATTTTTCAGAATATCTTCTTTGTGTTAAACAGAAGAAAGAAACCCCTAAGGTAAAGGCTGAGTAAAATGATGACAGAGTTTCAGCAAAAGCAAGAAACCCATAAAAGGTTTGAAACCACCTAAGGGCGAGTAAATTGTGAGTAAACATTCACTTTTGGGTACACTATCAACTAGTGTGTAGTTTGTGTTGCTTTTCAATGTAATTAGCAGGGTTCATACGGTCATGGAAAACCTGGAAAAGTCATGGAATTTTGACATGGTATGTTCCAGGCCGGAAAAGTTTCGGAAAAACAGAAAAACCCACAAAGATTTGGAAAAATCATGTAAAACAGATATCTTTATACTTAAATATAGGTTAGTTGTCTTCACTTCTTTTCTGTTCTTGGCCAGTCACATACTCTCACATTATTAGTGTCGTATAAAGATTATCTAAATACATTTTACATAGATATAAATATAAATTTAAACTAAATAGATTGTTGTGTGTTTTATGATATGCTGAAATAAATTTGAAAGATTATTGATGGATCATTTTTCTTTTACCACATATGTAGTCATTCCATGAAACATTAGGTTATGACATTTTACTAGGAATTCTTGGAAAAATCATGGAAAAGTCATGGAATTTTAGTAGTAAAAATGTGTATGAACCCTGAATTAGATTAAAGTAAGGTAAACATAAACTAGAAAGATGTATTTCTATGACACCTTTAACAAGTTATGCTGATTTTTTATTATTATTTTTTTTTTTTGCTGATAGACTTGAAAGTGTCAATTCTAAGCGTGCTAAGGAGCATGCTTCAGGAAAGCAGGTCACAGTGGGCCACCATCATCATCATCATTAGTGGGTGGGTTTTCTCACCCACTCTCTGTGCACCTGTGGGGATCCCGCGTGGGCCTTGGGTGGAAGCATTGGGTGCCAGGTGGCGAATGTTAGCGCGGGGCCCTGGCTGGCGTAAGGAGCTGGGCATGCCCTGGAAACCACCCTGACCTCTGCCCCCTTGCTGCTGCCAGCGTGGATTTGGGCGCATCTGGGTGAGCTGGTTTGGTGCATAGTATGTTGTTCTGTTCTGGGCCTGTGATGATATATTTGAAGGAAAGAAACTATAATTAACCAGAGGGATTATTTTACTAGTTAAGAGCTCCTTTAAATTCATGTTGATTTATTATGTGATTTACATTAAATATGAATTCAAGGTTGAAGTCCTTTTTTCCCACTTAAATGCAAAAATAATGTCATATTACAGTCACAATGAAATAAAAGTTGTGATAAGAAAATGTTAATTGAATTAAATTTATTTAAATATTCAATTTTTGATAAAAAGTGAACAATATAAAAAGCAAAAATTCAGAGTCAAAGTATGTGTTAAGATTAAGTCATAATGAGACAAAATTATGAGATAAATTTGTACTTGTAAACAAATTCCATATTTTTCAACAGTGACTTTTAATGCCATAATCTCAACATTTCAACAATTTCAACAATCTGTCTCTTAGAATCTCATCATTTCGATTTTTTATATTATAAATGACATCTGATATTTTGTTGTGTTATCTCTTATTATGGCATATTTGTCAGAATTATAACTTATCTAATAATTTTTATTTATTTTGCCATAATTATGAGATAATTGTGTCTTATTTGTCATAACTCAGAATTCATCATTCATTTTCTTGTCGGCTTAGTGCCTTTATTAATCTGGGGTCGCCACAGAGGAATGAAACGCCAACTTATCCAGCATATGTTGTTATGCAGCGGATACCCTTCCAGCTGCAACCTATCTCTGGGAAACTAACTCAGAATTATTTACACATAATTATAACCTTTCTATTTACAAATCAAAATTATGAATCAATTTAAACTGTATCACATAATTTTCCTCTTATAATTGAGATAATTCACATAGTCGGGTTGATTTTCATTCTTATTTTCATGGTTGTCCCAGACTTTAGTTCCTCACCCACCTGTGGCACGGCTGGCATGAAGTATCCGCCGGCAGGCTGAAACTGGTTGATGATGGCATTGGCAGGCATGGCCCTCATACCAGCGATCCGCTGCATGTACTGGTTGGTCAGATGAGCTTTGCGCTCCTCTTTACGCTGAGCTAGGGCTACGTACAGTGGTTTTGAGCCCACGATACGCCCGTTCATCTCTGTCACAGCCTTTGTGGCTTCCTCAGGAGAGGAGAAACACACAAAGCCAAAACCTTTGGACCTGCCCTCCTCCAGCATCACCTACAATAAAATAGATTTTTAAAAAAATAGAAAATACCAAATACTTTCACATAAACAAAATTAATTGAAGAAAAATAAGTAAATAGTGTCTAATTTCACAGAATTTTACACTCCGGCTTTTAAAGAAAATGTCATGTATGAAAGTCAAATTTGCTTAAATAAGCTTGCAATACTCTTTCAAGTTCATTTTACTTTATTTGTACTTAAGTCTAGTCATGTATATAAGTCCAGTCTAGTCGACAATTTAGGCCTGAAATAAACCTTGCTTTACTAGTACTGTACATACTTAAGGTATTAGGGTAGATTTCTGTTTATGATCTATATGATATACCAAAAAAGCAGTAATGAGGTATACCTAACTGAACCCAGAGAGCTTAATACATAGTATGCAATACATAGCGATGGTAAAAGCTAATTCCTTTGAGCATGCATGTCAGTTTGAGTAAAAAAAAAAAAAACTTCAGGTGTCATATTGTCACTATGCAAGTACTGTATACAACCAACAGCAAAAAGGACAATACAAACAGTGTAAATATAACTGGAAAAGCAGTATCAGAAAGTTAAGTAGCTTTGACTTAATTTCATTAATTAGATGCTCTCAAGGAATCAGTAAACATAAACAATTCCAAGTAGAATATAGGTTCTGCTTTTAATTTCTACAAGCTTGACATGAATACTAATCTAAAATGTTCTATTTCTTTTTATTCTTGCCTAATCAAAATGTTTTAATCTAGAAATGACATTAAAGTGTTAATTATTATTATTTTGTAATCACAGTGCTCATATCTCCTATGCTAACAGCCATGTGGAAAGCTTTTTCTTGAAGGTTTTCAGTCCCACATTTTCTATTTGAAATATGCCTTTAAATACCATCTACCATTCTTTTTCCACTGTGCCCTCCAAAAATGTTGTTTGACCAAACAGAAATAGATTGTAAACTGCAGTCCTTTGACCCACCTTGGCGCTGGTAATGGAGCCAAAAGGAGAGAACTCTTTACGAAGTTTCTCATCATCGATGGTGTCATCAAGATTCTTGATATACAAGTTAACACCCTATAAACACAAATTTACAACATTATTTAGTGATGTACAATATATTAGCAACCATATCGATAATGACCAATGAATGATTCTTTTTTTATAATAAAATTATCAGCCTGATCAGATGTATCAGATGTTTTCTGTAAGTTTCTAAAGTTAGGGCTTTAAAACAAATCAGTTGTCCACTTACATTTTATTGCAACTGGGCTCTGAAAAAATAATCTCAAGTTTTCTCTATATCTGCCTATATGGGCCAGATTTTCCAAATCAGTGCATGCCTAATATTAATTGTGTACTATCTATAAACACACCAATACAACTCAGAGCAGTTCTTTTACCTGATATCTGCTGATTCTTTCCTGTTTGAGCTGTTCAAACTTCCTCTTGAGTTCTGCTTGTCGCTCCATTTTTTTTTGTGCTCGGCCAACAAACACCGTCTTACCATTGAGCTCTGTACCGTTCATCTCCTCCACCGCCTGAGACATAAACATCATCACAATCAGTCACTGTATTGTTCATCCGCCTATCCATTTATCTATGAACT
>CAIGQQ010034504.1:1025362-1050162 GCA_903798035.1 Danio albolineatus | reverse complement strand
CGCATGTCTTTGGACTGTGGGGGAAATCGGAGCACCCAGAGAAAACCCACAAGAACACGGGGAGAACATGCAAACTCCACACAGAAATGACAACTGGCCCAGCCAGGACTCGAACCAGCAGCCTTCTTGCTGTGAGGCGACAGTGCTAACCACTGAATCACCGTGCTGTCCCGTATGTAATTTTTGCTTTTTCCACAACAGCATTAATTCTCTGCAAACTCCTCAGTTGAGACTGAAAGCGAGATGCTGATGCCACTAATTTGTGTTTCTAAAGAGAAAGTCCAAAAAATCAAGACTCGGCTTTTAAAACCAAGGTTTGACCCTTTTTATCTTCAAATGTCATTGAACAGAATGATCTGTAGCGCCTCACAAGATGATTTCATTTTAAACACACCCACACACACGCACACTCAAAGGTTAACCTAAATATGGTCACGGTATTAAAACAATGTGGTACGGTCGGTTTCACGCCTTATTTTGAAAACACCAAATCAATTCTTTTGCTTTTTAAAAATGATTGCTGATCAAAAGACTGAAATGCTTTCCTGTGATAACGCAGGGAAGAGGTTTGTAAATGAAAACTGCGGCAGATGAAAAGCCTTGATAGGATTTATGTAACACTGAAATTAATTCAGCTGTCATCGTGAACAAATCATGAACACAACAAAGCTCACGATGGAGAGACAACCAGAGAAGAGAAAACAGACATTATATAGTATAACAATAATGACATCTGATACTTTTACTGAGACACTTGCCTACTCTAAAAAGTCATGATACTAATGTTTGATGTACTTTGTGTAAAATCTAAAACAGAAATGACAAAATAATTGTTTTCCTTATAAATCAGTAGTTTATTAAGACATTTAATATACACTGAAAAAAGATCTTTATTAACAGTTGTCTGTGGCTCATGATTGACAGTGGCGTCCCCAGAAAATTTTCTTAGGGGTGTCCAGAAGAGGCCATACCCAATCTTCAAAATAAAATGAAAAAAATAATGAATTTAGTGTAATGTTATATTTTTGTTTACGATAAATAAAATAATGTGGTTTTAATTCATTTAATTATTTACTCTTGAAATATTTAAGTATATAAAAATATCTGTATTTATACATTTATATTTATACATTTTCATGTACAGCAGTGGTTCTCAAGCTTTTCTCACCAAGTACCACCTCAGAAAAAAAATAGTCTCTCCAAGTACCACCATAATAACCGGTGTTGAAGTACAGTAGCGTAGTAGGCCTAATTAAGCAGCTACAGCACTGCACAGTTCAAAAACAAGCCAGATTAATTCTTCTAATTAAGAATGTTTATTATTGTCAGCTACTTAAATAAAAGGTTTAGCCTATTATAATCAATGTACTGATCACATCGGTGTTATCGTATGCATCAAAGAGTTAAAAGTGTGTTAATTTTTTTGCTTTAATTATTCAGAGATTCCTCCGCGTACCACTTAGAAGGAAGCTTATGTACCACTAGTGGTATGCGTACCACAGTTTGAGAACCACTGATATACAGTATATAAATAACTTTTCAGTTATTTTTCACATACTTTTATTGTACAGCACACAGTATATGCCATGTCTAAAATTAATGAAGATTAATGAATTAATCATTAAATCAGACAAATGAACAAATTGTACAAAAGGCATTCCTATATACATACACACTCACTATACAGACCCTAATAATTCCATGTATCCATATTCCCTTTTGAGCCACGATATTATTGATACAGCTTCTTTGATTGTTGTACTTTAAGGTAAATATTAAATTGCCATTCCTGTCTAAAGGTGACAGTGAATTAGGAATGTCAGTGGCAACAAACAATCTACAATAATTAAGTGGCTTCATTTAATTGATTGATTGATTGATTGATTGAAATATTGTACATTTACATTTACATTGTGTTTCATTAATATTTAAAATTAACAGCAAAGTCATATTGGGGTGGCCACAGGGGTGGCCAGAGTTTATACAGTGGTGGCTGTGGACCCCTTGGGGCGCCCCTGATGATTGATAGTGTTTTCTGTTTATTAATGCTTTGGAACTGCATTATAGGACCTTCATTTCTTCACACAATTTCAGACAATTTTAGATGTTGAAAAGTTGACAGTGTGACCTTTATTGATATTTTAGTTTAGTCATTTTGAAACAATATATTGTCTGAATAAGTGTAAAATACGGCACCAAAACCTACTGCTAGCTACTATAAATCATTTCAAACAACTAATGATAACAATCAAAGTCATTAAACTGCGGAGTTACAAGTTGTTGGAGCAGAAATCATTGCGCTTTAATGTAATTCAAATAAACAAAAAACACACCATGAATCACAAGTTATGGGCAGGTGTTAATAAACAACTGAACTATTATATATTTCCTGGTTTGGTCTCCAGAAAGCTATTTTATGAGCAGTTTCACATGAATTATGCACTGCTTTGAAAATGTGTTGGAATAAATGTGCATATATATATCAGAAGGAATGACTTCCAGTCTCAAGTTTTTCTTTATCGAGAGGAGAGCTTATACGTAATGAGTTTAAAGGTGAACTGTTGTAATAATAGTAGTAAAACTAATGATAACACGAAAGATTTGAGACTTACTCATTGTGGTGTGGGGATATCTATGACAAATTCACATTTGTGACGCATTTTACTGTACTGGTGTATTGGCACTCCATGGCACTTATTAAACTATGTTAGTCATCTCCCTGCTAGTTTAACAACAGTATTCTGAGCTCTTTCGTAATAATCTCGTGTTTTATAGCTCTTTATGCTTTTTTAAATAAATAGTAAATTGGCTGTAAGCAAATGTAAGAAGTCTGCAGCTTTTCAAAGATCAAATGAACTTACTGTGCATCATCCACAAATCTAAATAGGTTTGTAAGAAATGTACATTATACCAACCAGTCTTCAATGGCTTCCAGTGAACAACATCAACCTCTTAAAAATAAAGGTTCTTAATTAGCAATGATGGTTCATGAAGAATCTGTAATATATATTCGTTTAATGGTCTTAATGCTAAGAAAATGTATTCCTTTAATAAACATTAACTGTAAGGTTCTTTACCAACCAAAAATAGTTTTTCTCTGACATCAAAAACAAAACAACAATTTGGAATCAATTTTGTACTTTTCTTAATGAGGATTTGTGCAAATTAATTGTAATAATTATTGCAAAGAGAACTGATATGAAATTGTATTTTGATATCCAAATAATAGCTAGTGTCTGTCGCTAATGACCTATGAAATCCCTATGAGTGCCCTATGAATGGAGTGAGGTTTACTTGCAGAGTTTCTCTAGCTGGCCTCTGCTTCACATGAACAATCAAAAGATAAGGACTCAGCCTCACATTTATATGGTAAAATGCCCTCATTACTATGTTTCTCTTTGTTTGCATTTTCTGAGGAAGCCTTTGGAGCTGAAACTTAGATTTGGTTTAAGGTGCTTGCAGATTCTCAGAATGGAGGAGCTTAGACACTGGATCTGAATGAACCTTTTTCAGATATTTAAAAGAAGGGAAGATGCTGTGGTGTATGTTGTTATGAAAATAAAGGGATTTTAATGTTGGATAGATGTAAGCCTGTTATAGGAGATCTCCAAAACAAAATTAAGAAGTTTTAAAATGCCATAATACTGACCTTATTCTGCAATGGAGAACTCGCTTTTGTGATTGTTTTTGTGATTGTTTTAGAATATCTGATTCAGTTGCCTATGGGAGAAATGACTAGGAATAATTTGCGGTAGAATACGGTCAAACTACTTGCTCTACAAACAAGTGTGTTCATGAATATACATAAAAGAAGAAAGTAATAAGAAAATATACATTTGCAATATCAAGCAGCAAAACGAGCTGTTCTAATGTCTAAAAATCAATGCAAATGAATGAGACTGGAAGTCTCGAGCCAAAAAGGCTGCACTAACTCTTAAGTGAAGAATAAAGTCAACAGGGGCACTGTTAGATAGATATTCTGTTTCCTTAACAATCCATTCACAAACACAGTGCAAAAACAGTCAGTCTTCTGAGCCATCTACGTGAGAGTGTGTCAAATGTATGCATGTTTGAGCTCCTAAGCTTTCCAAGATAATTCCTTTAAGTGTCTTTCCTGTCAACACACGTCTCCCTGTCTCTGCCTTCTTCTCTCTGGGATTATGTGTCTTTCTAAATGTTTCAATTTTTGGTTTCAAATTCATAGTATGATGGATTCCACCAAGTTTCCCCTCGAGACGTGGGCTTGATTTTCCTCACTTTAACATATTTGATGCAAACTGTGCTTGTTCAAGTACACTGAATCTGAGCATGATGTGATGAACATCAAGTGTTTTGGAAATTGTCTTTGCAACATCATCTCAAATGAATTTATATTGCAAATAATATAGTAATATTATGTTATTGGTTGTCATAAACAGAAGCAATTAAGAAAGCGAAAACAAACTAAGCTTATACCATTGATAGACTTTAAATAATCAAGGTTTGCAGTTTGCAGGCAGCAAACAATCAAAGTTGAGGTAAACAGAGAAAGGGTCAAAAACACAGGCAAGTTCAACACAAGAGAAACCAGAAACTCAGAAATGACTGCAGGGCAAATCAACACTTCACAAAGAATTGGGTGAAAGAGGGCTTTAAATACATAGTGGCATATTGGTTTCAGGCACACATGCAATTAGACCCAAGAATTATGGGAAATGGAGTCTGAATGGAGTCAGACTAAAATTCGGTTGACTGCTCCCTCTGATGGTGCGCAAAGGAGGGCGCAGGAGTTTCATTTACAACAGTCGCTAGGGCTGGACGATTATTTGAAGGTGATTTGCACTTTTTAAGTAAAGCAGGTTCTGATATAACTCCAACATGTGCTTTTAGATAGAGCAATATTTACTACACAGTTATAGTAGTAAGTTGTAGTTCGCTGACAAGCTATGCAAAAAAGCATGTTTGATGCTATTGTCAGTGGTATAAGGAGTTTTCGTGAGAAAATGCAGAACACACAACCGTGCTTTCCTGACAAGATGTGCATGATAAGGTTACGCAGGTTTGATGAATTGTGTTTGTGATCTCATGTCGATTAATCATCCAGCTCTATACACCTGTGTGTGAACGCACATGCATTAATAGAAAGAGATGGATGCTCTGCTGCTGGTTGTTAGCTTTACATTTCCTTTGTAACATTTATACTAATTTAATAATAATAATAATAATAATAATAATAATTTATTAAAAACATTTTTTTGTTACCTTGCATCAACATTATGCTCCTTTTTACAGACTGTGATATAACAGTTAAGTGCCTCAAGACTGTTCTTCTCACCTTCATCTCATCTGGGCAGATAATAAATACTCAGATAGACGTTTCTCACAATGAGAAGAATCTCTGTACCTTCTCTACTGACCACAATACAGCCGTAATAAATTGCATGCAACAGTCATTTAAAATGTACAGCGGCTGGAGCTGTTTATTTAAATGTACTGGGTTTGATGTTTCATGTGGCAACTTAAATGACGTGAGTAATGATTATTCTCTCTTTCCAAACTGTCTCTGCAGTGTTTACATGTCACATTTTGTTAAAGAAATGGCTCAAACAGTACTGAAAAAGGCACCAGGTACTGTACACTATGGAAAACGCCCCAAACGTTAGATGTAACAAACAGTACTATGCCATACTATACTATAGTGGAAAAGAGCCATAAAGCAGTTTTAACTCTGCATTAAACCCCAGGTTAACATTGTAAACTGCACATGTCCTCACAATATGGTCTGATAACGATGCTGTCGTACAATGAAGCCAGTTTTATGATATTTGTCAATATCTCAAAAATTCTGTAAAACTATTACAATAGCTTTGTTGCGAATTAGATTTCTGCACAAAAGTGGAAAATCACATACTCAGTTGTGAGCATATAATTTGCATGTGCATTTATAAAATTTATTCGCGTCTTGGCATTTTTATGACAGCTATTGATTCAATTAGATTTACTGATTGATTATATTGACGGTGTATTGATTGATCCATCACTTTAAGATATTATGTCAACTCATCCTGTTTCCAACTTGCAATGTCCACAACAAAATGACATTGTAGAGTTTATTTATTAATAATAAATGATGATAAAAACACCTCAAAAATGAAAAAAAGAGGTTAAGCTGGGGTTTCTACTTACAAATAGCCTGAATTAATCATTAACCCCTGGTAAGGTATGAGCAGTATGAAATGTGAACATAAAACAAGACCTTTACACAGATTTTATAATTACCCAGGGTTAACTATTTAAAGTGTTACCTTACCAGTGGTTTTATCGTTAGAAGAGACATAAACTGGAATCAAGTAAATGCATAAATAACTAAATATCTTAAAACTGAATACTTGTAATTCTAATCGTCATACAAAACAGACAAAAAAGATAATGTTTTTTTTATATGGATTCCCTTACACCTCTTTCAATTAGTGATTCATTAGTGAGTGAATAACACAGTTTGTGAGGTGTTTACAGATCAGGACTGACACATTGGATTGTCATCTTCACAGATTGCAGACAGCCAATTTATTATTTTAGATGCAGTTAAATTACTGTAATTATCTCCATACCTTTGCACTGAATAACTACATTTACTTTCAGGTATTTCACCAGCTGAACATGAACAGCAGTAGTCAAAGCATTATTAGAATCAAGTGAAGCTGCAAGGGAATTATCTCTATTTCCACAACTACTTTTACTTGATAAGCTGCCGTATGTTGGAACAGACTTGATTAAATAAAATTTTACACTGTTTGCGTTTCAACCCCTTGAGCTGGACCCCCCAGGAGCACGTACACAATTGATGTCTCTAACAACAAGAGCTTTATTCAGTCAGAATTCAGAGATGTGTTTGGGCTGGTTCAAACATCTGTCAGCGAGTGTGTAACTTGAATTACGACAGACTCGTTATATGTGTCAGCCTGTGCAAGTGTTTCAGAAACCTTATATTCATATAAAGATAAGACAAAAATATGCACGACAAGGGATGAAATTACAAGATTAAACATTGGTAGCAAAGTTATCTTTTATCAATAGGCATGCAATTGCAACAAGAGGATCTATAAATCACCTTGCAGCAGTAAAGGCTTGAAATACAAATCAAAAAAGATACAGGTAATATTAACATAGCAAAGTAGAGCGCTTTACGATTGATTTTAGTGTAAATGACAACTCCACATCTTTAATATATAGTTATAATTTGCTACTAAATAGTTGTAACTTTTGCTACTGTATTCATTAACTGAAAGAAATAGAAGATATAAATAACTTTAAAGGGCACATGTTTTACCCCTTTTTTATATTTAATATAAGTCTTTTGTGTCAACAGAATTTGTCAGTAAAGTTTCAGCTCAAAACACCCATCAGATAATTGATTATAGCTGTCTGAAGTCTGTGTATAGCTCTAAACAGCTTTTTGCTGTTTTTGGTACTGGGCCTTTAAAGGGCCACGAAACACCAAAACACATTTTTTGAGCTGTTGACAGTCATATACGAGTCCCACGCTGCTATAAACACTATTAGGACACATATAATTGACTAAAAAGTGAAAATTGGTTGTTTTTGCGTTATTTCCAGCAAATTCGTTCTTCCGGTTTGAAACGAATTTTTGACGCTGCGTCACGCCTATGAGAGCCATGCGTATTCTCCCGCGTGGTGACTGGAGGTCTGTCCCGGCGTGAACCAATTGACGTCAGTGAGCGTGCAGCATTAATTCATGACATAGCCTTTGTTCAAGCCAATCAGCGCGCTCTACTGGGTTTGCGGTGCAACTCATTAATATGCACGAGAGCTTCGAAGACTGTGTGTGTGTATGTGTTGCAGTGAGACGGCAGAGACGCCACGTTGTGTTTCCAAAACAAGTGGAAGGAGACGCAGGTCGCCAGTGTTGTATTTATGTGCTGCAGCTGTAGCCATAGTAGAGAAGGTTTAGTCTTCATTTCCGCTATGAGAGCGAAGCTGGACACGCGCGCGCAGCAGAAATGTGTCTGTAAGGAACTTTATTTTTCACCCGAGAGCTTTCCGCATCTGGAAATGGTTTTGCCGCTCGTCTCCTTATAAAACAGACGCCGCTCCAGTTAATGTGGATTGTCTACAGATTTGGTAAGCCATCAGTGCTCTTTGTTTGTTTATTCAGTTCGTAGTTAGTTAGTAGTTCGTAACTCTGTCAGTGTTTAAAGACAGACCTTTGTCAAAATGATGAACTGTTACTGAGTTTACAGCAGGTTAATATCCGTACAATATTAAAGACTGAAAGATCCGCTGTACATTCTGCTCTCCGAGTGTAAACACTGCAGTCAAACAATTACTTTTGTGTAGAATTTTCGCCGCATTTTGTGACCGGATAGTCTGCAGAGGGATTTTATTTCTGCCTTAAGCCGCGCGGTATCAAACAGTCCATTAAAACAACACTCTCAATAGTTTCTCACATCTAGTTTGTCACGGGGGACATGCAGGAAATGTTCCTGGATTAAAGTATAAGCACCAAACTGCCGCTAAAGTCAACAAATTAATAATTTGGCTAATAATTAGATTACTGATGTCACTTCACACAGTCACTTATTTCTCCCCCTGCGCCTGTGTGTGTGTGCGTCGTTTTTTTGAAAATGAGCGCGTGCACAAATGGAAACTCCCATCTTTATGCAAAACCTTTCCTCATTCCCTCCCCTGACACTCCCACCTAAACAGAGCTGGACACACCCACTTTCCTGAGCTTTTCCAGACTGTAGGTGTGAAAACACCCAGCCTAGCCAGGGGGGTTTCGTGGCCCTTTAAGGCTATTCCTCCCCACCCACAGTTCCCACGGGCCTATCAGCGTGTCTCAATCTCCGCCCTCGGCTGCGTCAGAGAGACAGACAGACAGACAGACAGACAGACGTAAAGGAAGCAGATGTCACGTAACGTTTGTGAGAAATACTACAGTAAGAACTTTACCAATGATTGTTTGATGTGTTTGTTGTTTGAGGTGTTTGTTGTTGTTTGTTGACAGACAGCGCGTTGAGCTTTGCACTCTTTTTGCAAGCAAATGTGACAGGATACAGGTTAATATGCACTGCTGTATGGATATCCGTTATGTTATTGTACAAAATAAACCTGATTTATCGTCAACAAACCGGGATCGAATCGTCTTCTTTTATAATTGTGCTGACACGCGGCTGTGGTGATGAAGTAAAGCTGAAGTAAATCGATGTAGTTCATCTCAAACATGCACTGTTTTAAAACATTTTAAACTTGTAAAACTCACTCTTGATCATATTTGAGGGTGACTGATGACCTTAGCAAACTGAACAGACCTTGTATTCCTGGTTGCTTTGCACACATCCTGTCTTGTTAATGATTATACGCGTTACTACGGAGACATGTTAATACGCAGCTGTCAATCAATTCGGTGGGCGGGGGGAACGCACTCCTACATCAAGTTGCGGTCGGTCTCAAAACCGCTCCAATTGGTCCACCATTTTTATGCTGTTTAATTGAAGGAAAAAAAGGACTGGGTGTGTTTATATCACCCTAATATGACGGTCTATACACTATACCTACAAATATCTGTGCAAACAGCTTAAAAAGTAGATTCCATTTATTTAGTTTCATTTAAAAGTAAAAAAATCAATAAACAAAGGAAAACTAAAAGAAAAAACTACTGGATATTAACTTTAAAAAACATTATAATCACAAAAAAACTCCTGTATATTCCTGTAATTAAAAACAAATTAACTTTAATTAAAATCATACAAAATTTACAACAAAATAATAACTTTAACTGTTACCTAGCGATCCTAAAGTAACACTGATTATGGTCAAGATTCGAGTTATTGCATGTAATTATGCTTAATTTACAATAAGTGCAAGTAAAATGTCTACCAACATTTTTTAACCTAATTTGATACGCCCTACAATGGAAAGGTGCATCGTACAACTCAATAAAGCTGCTTTCTCATAGCTGTTAAAAGACTGTAAACAGCATAAACAATATCATCTGTCTTCCTCTGGGGTTTAAGACAACAGCTTCCAGTTTTTAAGCCTCCCTTTTATTATGATGATGAAAGCAGGTGCTGATGAATCAGATTTTTAGTAATTCCCCTCAATGAAAACAACCTCAACTCAAACTGGTTTCTCTGGTTTAAATAGGAAGCTTCATTAAATCGCAACTTAAAGAAGGATCACTTTGTCTGGCAGACGTGTCCAGGAATACAAAAAGCACTGTATGATATAAACTACGATGCGAAGGAGTTATGAATTCTGTTTTATCTCGCTCACTGGGTCGTTTCCCAACCACTCTCTGCACATTCCTCCAGCATGAGTCTGTGTGCTTATAGGAACATGCAGAGCTGCTCAAAACAAAGAGCTTTTCACAAAACAGAGGGGTGTAAGTCACCCACCCTCCAGCACTTTTCCCAATTCATCAAACGGTGCAGATATCACACATGAAGAGTTGATGGTCTGTGATGGACACCTCTAATGAAAACACACTGACAGGGGCATCCAGATAAATCAAATAAAACAATGTAGAGGTCACGCAACTCAAACATGTGTACACATTTACTTAAAGGATTAGTTCACCCAAAAATGAACATTCTGTTATTGATTACCCTCATGTCATTCTAATCCCCCAAGATCTTTGTTCATCGTCATAATTAGATTAAACGTGAGAGCTCTCTCAACTTGCATGTTCAAAAAAAGAACCAAAAACACTGTCAAAACATTTAATGTGACTTCAACTGTAATGATATGAAGTTTCAAGAACATTTTCGGGTGTAAAATAACCCTATTAATATGACTTTGCTTGCCATTGTTTTCTTCTTGTCAGTTCATAAGGGTGGGTGTTTAGTATGAGCAGTAGGACGTATTGCCATTAGAGCCAGCAGCGCAACAATCCGCAGCAAGGCCCTGAAGCGAGGGCACAGGCCATTTTCTTTATAGTTTATTGGTGCACAAAAGTGTTCCTGGAGCTATGTATGATTACAGTTGTACCATTGATGTCTCGTGAAATGCTTTGGCAATGTTTTTGTTTACTTTTGACTGTTTTGTTACTGTTGCTGTCTATGGAGGGCCAGCGAGATTTCAGATTTCACCTAAAATATGAAGATGAACGAAAGGGGATTGGAATGGCACGAATGTGAGTAAAATCCCTTCGAGACTCGTCTTCAAAAACACAAAATTGGTTTCCGTAGGTCACAATTTCCGTACGGTATAGGGTAAGCTATGTGCTATGTTTAGAAAAAAAATGGATACAGACAAATTCAAAGAACAAATGACCTATTTACAGGGTAACAAACGCCTGACAATTCAACAGGCTTCCTTGTACAATTAAAAACATATAAGCAATTTATTTCCACCTGCAAAAATCAACATTTTAACTAAAGACCTACTTATTATTTTCTAGATTACTTTTCACTAGCCATTCTGAACTCAGCACACCGACACAGGAAGAAACGTGATGTCAATAACAAATTTACATACTAAAAGGTAATTGGACCGGTCTTTGCACATGCATTGCACGTAAAAGGTAATCTGCCTGTTAAGAGTGACGTTAAGCGAAGGGGCTTCCGGGTCCAAGCGCTCTATCAGACTGTATGGGGCGACTCATCAAATGATAATAGTAAACGTTTACAAAACACTGTAATACTTTCGAAAATCACGATCACATTATATATGAGCAATTCCATGCTTATGTCAACCTTGCCAATAAAAAACTTAAGTATTCGCCAAAATAGTGAAACAGCTTCTACATTTGTGTAGGCTTGTGTTTTACAGTGCCTTAAAAATACTCAAAAATGTTTCTGCCAATGTTTTCAAACAATTGTATTTGATTTACAATAGTCACACAAGTGGAAATTTCACATCTGTCACATCCATAACGCAGAGATGTCACATCCATAACTAAGCTTTTCCCTCATAAATGCAACAATGTAGAATAAATTAAAATCAGTGATGTTTGTTCTATAGAGAGCCGACTGTTATCCTCTTGATTAGCATTGTTTCTTTTGGGTTGTGTAGTTTGATTCACAGAACTTCTACAAAGTGTGTTGTATACTGCAAACTCGCAGACTTTTAGTGTCACATCCATAACGCATGTTTATCTTCCACATTTAAAATCTAAAAAATGTTTACAGATTGATATTTTTCTGGTTCCTTAACTCTGTGGTTAGTTGTTTTGTAAATTCTAAACAGTTGCTTCAATATAATATCAACGTATACTTTCTATGTGGATTTATAATTAATTTTTTTACTGCAAATGTCACATCCATAACGCTGGAATTGCTCATATATATATATATATATATATATATATATATATATATATCTCCACACCTAATATCCGATGGGCAGAAAGTGATTAATGTTTTATAAATTGTTAAAATGTTGGTACTTGGGATGCAGCAAGCCCAGAGACTGTTGTGTACAACCTGATTTTATATAAAATTCACTTTAATGTGTGATAGGACTAAACAGGGGTCATAAACGAACATTTTCTCCATTCAAATGAGTAGCAGCTTGGACCCAGAAACAGTATTCCATACGTCACCGATACATCACCACTTAACAAGCGGATAGGAATTTTTTGCTTTGTTGCAATTGTTTATCGCCACCAAACCAATAATCGCAGCTTACAGGGTGCACCGAACCGTGGAAGGTTAACTGGACGACTCAATTTTTTACTGACTTAATATTTTCAACTGGAACATCATCAAGCTACAACAATTCAAAAGAAACAAATCATGAAACAAAATATCTTCGTTTGTGTTCAGCAGCTCTACTGATCAACTTTTTACAGTTTTTTAATGGTATTTTCATTTTCTGGTGAACTATCCCTTTCAACTATTGTTAACCATCTTTATTGTAAAGTGTTACCAGTAATATGTTATTGTATATTGGAAAAAAGTTCTCTTGATGGACTAAAGACAAAAAGCTCTCTCTCAAAAAGTGCAAAACTTCAAAAGCTGCGAGTAGTAGCCAGGATTACAATGAACTGTTTATTTTTAGTGTTGCCTTGGCAGCAGTAAATTTAAAACAGAAACTTGACTCATCTATCAAACCGAATCTGGAAAGAAATCCTAAAATGAGTCTACTGCATACAAACATGCATGTGCTTCAGGCAAAAAGATTGTATCATGAAGACACACACGTTGTGAAACAATTGAAAAGATGGATTGAACACAGAAATATGGACAAATGAAATGAAGGCTGATGTGTGTGCTAAAAACTACAAACTCATCTACTGTATGACTGTTCTGAATGGAACAACTCGCTTCTATTTCTGCTTTACAGAACTGTTAATGTTGCACATCCAGATGTTTGCCAACCACAGTGAGTCACTGCTCGGCCAGAGCTTTCTAATATATGCCAGTTTTAGAACAAATCTGGCAATGGTAACAATTACTTTCTGCTGAGCTCCAGCCTATGGAGGATCTTCACTTAAAACACCAATACGCTGCACAGGTTTGGATATTCTTGTGAGGGACACATTTCTGAAACATCTTTACAAAACAAAAATGTTATCAAACATGTCAAAAATAAAAACTTTTAGAGATACCATGGTCATTTTAACAGCTTAAAAATGTAATCATATTTACAACTAAACATTTAAATATATTTTCAGATCAAAACTTATTTTAAATATTTGCAAATATGCAACTAAAGGGAATCAATTACTCAAATAGAGAAAAAAAAACACTATTATATTATAACACACGATATTGCTATGCGTGTATCCGCAATAGTCACATTGTAGGATTAGATAGTTTATTAAAGATTAAAAGACAAAAATATTTTCAAATATTATTTAAAAACATATTTATACCGTGATGATGACCATGTTATTTTATGTTTGTTCAATTTCTGTATTTAAAGATGGTAACAGCCCCCGAAAACCTTTTTTTCTTCTTCTCTGTCGTATTAACAAATCTTTGTTGTTTATTATATTTTTTGCAGATGCACTGCATAGAACAAGACTTGATTATTTCAGTTAATCTAAATTGAAGAAACATGTCCAAATAGAGCTATTCAAATCATCAGGTGAAATTATAATCATATCGCAATATTGCAGCAAAACAAAATATCGCATGCACGATTTTTCCAATACCATGCAGCTCTAATACTCACACACACACACACGCACGCACACACGCACACACACACACGCGCACACACACAGGCGCGCGCGCGTGCGCACGCAGGCACGCACGCACGCACACACACAAACACTTGTGACTTTCCACAGACATAATAACTTTCCCTATAATTATATTTCCCTATTCCTAAACTCAACCAACAATCTGCATTTTTATATTTTCAAAATACTTCAATCGAAGTTATTGAAGTTTATGAGTCCTTTCCTCATGGGGGCCAAAACAAATGTCCCCACAAGGTCGAAATTTACTGTGATTTCTAAACTTGAGGGACATTTGTAAGGAATATAAGGCACACACAAACACAAGGTTTATTTTTGTTTTTGTGAATTGTGGGGGGATTTCTTAGTTTCCATTACCCTACCTCAACTAGGCGTTGGATGATAACCATTTAAAGGTGTACCAGAAAAGTCAAGGTTTTAAAACCGCCAAATCCGGTACATGTACAGTTTTTTTATGTTTTTTTTTTGCGACTATTTTATTTACTTTCTTAGGACAACAGTATCTCTACATCATCCTCCACATCAAAAGCTACTGTTCCAAAATATTTGATATGTTTTTTAAAATAAACATTGTGTTCAACAGAGGAAAATTGTTGTTTTTTTAGCCAGACATTTAAAAAGAACATATTTTACAGTAGCAATCACAATAATGTGATACCGTGAATTTTTATCCAAGGATATCATACCGTCACAATCGTATATCGGCACATGCCTAACCCGAACCATATGCCAAAACCAAACTCTCACAAAGACTGTGCATAATTCCCAGCTAAAATGTCATTCTGTATGATATATAAGCTTTTTGATCAATGGGAATTGTGCCTTAATATGTGAAAAATACATACGCACACACACGGTAAAATAGCTAGGTTCCACAAAATCGATTTGTGTTCGATCGATTCCACAACTCAAAGGAATTAAGTTAACTTATTTGTTTTTACAAATTAAAAGTAGAATAAACGTAAAACAAAGACGAAATCTCAAGAACTGTGTTGTTTCAGATCATTTTAAATAAGTAGTTTAAACAAGCAACCAAACATCTTTTTTGAGTGCAGGTGACCAACTCTGGCTATCAACTCATTTATTTATTTTGTACTGTAGAAAGAAAAAAAAATACAGAAATAAAACAATTATTGAAATAAAACAATAAAGATTGAGGGGTGACGTGAACTATTACTTTTTTACTAACATGGATATTTTTCTATGAAAAATAAAGTACATATCAAAATATATTATGATTATAAATATTTGAATATTTTTTAAATATATACAGATATTTATCAGACATATTAAAAATTAGTTTTGCTCTCTATTTTGTGCTCTGTTAGCATGTTTATGTCAGGACAACAAAGCTTCCAGCAACATCAGTCATCATCAAGAAGAGCTGAATTTCTCTCAACCCTCACCTGCAACAAACATGCGGACGCACACACACACACCCTGCCCGCAGGCAATTTTAACCGTGGAGCTCCCAGCAGCCCTTTCTTATTTCCAACTGATCAGTGTTTCCACACAGTGTGGCCATAAACAGTTTGGCTCAACTTTTTAATACTCGAAAAAGGCAAATAAACCCTCTGTGAGTCACTTTTCTTTCTCAAACATTGAGAGCTGCCAAATATAGACATGAATACATATACGCAATCTGCCTCAGATTTCACATATCACTCTGCTCGAGACTTTGATAGATGAATCCATTCTTTAAAAAGCTATTTGGTTATTTTACATTTTACATTACATTACATGCATTTTTGACATTAATTTAAGACTAGACAATGAAGTCTTGAAGGCATAAAAATTAAAAAACGCTGTTGCTGTTTTTATATAATTTTATGATGATATTATGTATTTTCTTTACTTTCAATCAAAATCTGAAATGTTTATTGAATTTTGGACATGTTTTATGTCATCATTTACAAGACAGCGATGTCTTGGCAGCATAAAAAAAAAATCTCTGAAAACAATTTTGTGATGAAAATAGTAATGTTTATGCATATCATGCGTTTATACTGCATGTGTGCATACATCTGGATGCATTTTGTAGTTTCACTTCAAAATAACATTGGCGTCTACTGACCTGGCATGCACAATACTGCTTTCACAATAGTCAATGTCATGGATCTGTATGGATGATGATTATTCTGTTGTCATCTGACTGTACATAAAACATTGCAAACATGCTAAGACCTTTCAGGTTTTAGTATAAAGTTGTCTTGTAAATGTACCAAAAAACAAACAAACAAACAAACCTTGGAACAAACTTGCATCTTCAAAAGACAGTTATCTTGTTAGTTATATTTACAGGGGCCGAGAGAGCTTAATGTGCTTCAACTTATTAAACACGTGCAATTACAAAAAAAAACATCAGCAAATTAAGAAAACTATGTAAACAAAGTAATGAAACGCGCTGCATTTTCTCACAACGCAAACAATTTACAAAAACGCGCTGCACTTTCTCACAACACAAAAACAATAGAACACAACAGAAATGTTTCAAGGGGACCCAAAAAGCGTGTCGGACACTGATGTGCCAGCTCAGTGAAGTTGTAGGTGACCTTTGAAAGGTTTTTTGTTCATTTATTTTAGCCATAGACTGTAAAAAATATGGACGTAGTATCCGTGATGTCACCCATAGGTTTCTGATGAACCCAAAAGAAGCTACTAGTAGGCGTGGCCAACCGTTGCCATTTTGTTCGCACGTCATCGCACCAACAGAGGCATACCAAACAAGGGCAAAGAGGCGTGGGCGGAGCGTGAGCTGAGCCACAGGACGCATGCTGGCATTTAGCTAAGAGCTTACTTATGGGAGAAACACATAATATTTCATTACCTGCGACTCGTTTGTGTTCTGAACCCACGTGCTTGGTTGTACACTATATCAATAAAGTGTTTAGACTTTTAAAAGCACTGCTGTAATACAATGAGCCACTAAACATCGTTCTTATAACGTTTTTCAACAGGAAGAAAGTGCGGATTACATCCAAACACTTCAGATATAGTCTGTGTTAGTAAATGCAAGGCTATTTAGGAAATCCAGACAGAACACTGTATGACAAGCTTCAGATGGCGATTTTATAGGGTACAGCTGATCAATCTATCAGATTCTGGAGTGCATTAGAGTTCTGAAGAACATTATAAATCATAAATTATCCTAAATAAAGCAATTACATTTATAGAGATGGTATAAGTATATATTTTCACTCACCTGGGAAACGGAGGCCACGTGAATGGTTTGTGAGCACAATTAAGTGCACACAGCATACCATATTATCTGATAATTGCAGGAAATAATTCCAAAAGGCAACTGACTGTGTAAAGCCATATAAAACAACACAAAAATACGATGAATATGCCGAGATCAAGAGCTAATCAGCCGGAATCAGTTGAGGTGACGTGACGGCGACCAGTGGGACTAGCTGTGACTCAAGTGGCCACGCCCTTAATTATGCAAACTTAATTTAGCTTAATATAAAGGAAACGGATGAGTTATAAAAAAATTCACCCCCTCACAGTTGTCATGAAGGGTAATATAAGCTATATGAACCAAAATCGTTCTTTGTACCAGGCTGTAAACACCTTTTTTTCTGCAGTTAAGTTGACCATTTCACCGGTGGGCTCATTAGAGATTTGCTCTATTATAGAGCCAGGACTAGCGGAATTTTCGATGAATTGCAGTTTTAGTTACTTCCGTATTGGCTTCCCGAGGGAGAGCGGGAGGTTGCCGCTTGATTTTAGCATCCTGATTCACTTGTCTTTAGTATTTATTAGCCTAAATAACCAGAACCTAAACAGCCAGGTCTGCCACGTTTTAGGGTCTCCTTGAAACATTTCTGTTGTGTTGTGAAAAAATGCAGCACGTTTTCGTAAAATGTTTGCGTTGTGAGAAAATGCAGCACGTTTTATTAATTGTTTGCACTGTGTAAAAAAATGTAGCACGTTTTTTTTTTAAAAAGTGCATGCGTTGTGAAGATTTGCAGCAAGTGTGCTGTCAAACCAATGAAGATCTTTTCTCAGCTTGCTGGAGTTTTTTGTAATTGAACGTGTTTTCTAAATTGCAGCACATTAAGCTCTCTCGGCCACCGTATATATTAACATTCATTGAGTAAATTGGCTGATCAATCCATGAACTTGAGTATAAATCTTTAGCAAAAGAGTGATAAATTCAGGTTAAGCCAACGCAGCATAACGCATTTAATTTGTCTCTATAACTAAACAAAGAAAGGCTCTGTGTTTGTAAGGCTTTATGTTCGAAAGACTGTGACACTTGCTTACAGTAGCAGGAAATACTTGCCAGTCCTCTTCATCTGTAGTCGTGCGCTTTACTTCCTTTAACATTTGCCTTTAACAAATTACACACATTATAATTGAATCATCACATTATAGAAGACATCTCTCCTCTATCATCTGTTAGATGAAGAGGGGCAACATAACCCTTATTTTATCATGCTTATTTAGTATCAACTACAAAGTAAACATTTACATTTGTCTATGACGATTCTATGACAAAAATTTTTTTTTATTTTTTAAAAATATCCAATAATTGAAAGTTTTTCATCCAACTGAACCAGCTTCTAATCCTGGTGTAATGTCGAGTATTATTTTGCTGAACCATACGACCATAGATTAAAGGTGCCATTGAATGAAACATTTAATACTGCTAGGTACAAACACTGAGAGTTCAGTACATGGTAAATCTATGTTTCCTCATTCTCATGTAAATCCTGTGAGTAACAATTCTGGTGAAAAACCAATCGAGGTCGAATCAAAACAAACTGCAGACTGTGATGAATCAGAATGTTGAAATTACTTTATTTTCTAGTGACATTACAAAATCCTCCCTCCATTTTTTTCTAATTTTAACAGAACTTACACTCAGCGGCCACTCTGTTAGGTACACCTGTCCAACTGCTGGTTAACCCTATTTCTAATCAGCCAATCACATGGCAGCAACTCAATGCGTTTAGGCCTGTAGACATGGTCAAGATGATCTGCTGCAGTTCAAACCAAGCATCAGAATGGGAAAGAAAGGTGATTTAAGTGACTTTAAATGTGGGATAGTTCTTGATACCTGACAGGCTGGTATGAGTATTTCAGAATCTGCTGATCTATTGGGACTTTCATGCACAACCGTGTCTAGTGTTTTACAGAGAATGTAAAAAAAAAGAAAAAAATATCCAGTGAGCGGCAGTTCTGTGGGCACAAATGCCTTGTTGATGCCTTATTGAGGTCAAAAGAGAATGGCCAGACTGGTTCGAGCTAATAAAAAGGCAACGCCACAGCCTACCTGCGTATTGTTGCTGACCATGTCCATCCCTTTATGACCACAGTGTACCCATCTTCTGATCGCTACTTCCAGCAGGATAACGCGCCATGTCATATAAAGCATGAATCATCTCAGACTGGTTTCTTGACAATGAGTTCACTGTCCTCAAATGGCCTCCACAGTCACCAGACCTCAATCCAATAGAGCACCTTTGGGATGTGGTGGAACGGGAAATTCAAATCATGGATGTGCAGCTGACAAATCTGCAGCAACTGCCTGATGCTATCATGTCAATATGAAAGTAGCCGGTGAGTGTATATTCCCAATGTATGTGGATTATTTTGAAAACGGGACATGCATTAATGAGCTCTGGGTAAATTCACAAAAGACATATTATATGTTTATTCAGCACCACCTCAAAGAGGCATAAGATCTGTTTAACTGAATGTTACAAATGTTTCATGTACTTTTGTAATGAGGCAACAGACATATGTAAATGTTTGTAATAAAGCAACCAACACCTGTATAGTTTCAATGAGGCAACTGGCACATGTAAACCGCTGAATAAGTGTTTGATGCAAGTTATGTGCATTTTCTATAAATTCTATGAATCATGACATTAATGCATCCTGTCGTATCACTCTTTATAAAACTCATCTGTTTACATGGAGTTTTTTTATGAATGCCTGTCTGTGTTTTATACCCATTAACCCCATATACATATAAATACATATGTCAGTCATTTCTATCAGGACTAATGTGATTCATTACATGGTGGTCTTTCACAATCTTCACTGGCACAGATGTGGCAGCCAGACTATTAACAGGCACCAAAACGTGCTCATATTTCATCAATTTAAGCATCCCTTCATTACTATCCTGTCGTTTTTAGAGTAATTTTCAAGATTTTATTTATTGTTTTAAAAGCTCTGAATGAGCAAGCTACTCCTTATATTTCCGAACATATTAACTTACATTCTACAGCTAGGCCCCTCAGGTAAGCTAGTAAAGCTTTATTACAGGTCCATCGGTCACGACTAAAATCGAAAGATACAGAAGCCTCTGCCAATCACTGCTCCACATTTATGGAACCAGCTGCCACCAGACATTAGGGATTATTATTTTATAATAATTATTATTTTATAATAATTATTATTTTATATTATTTTCAGGCCAGGCTTAAGACACATTTTTATGTTGTCACTTTATCAGGTCATTAATCTTTAGTGTGTAATTCTTACTATTAATACTTTTATTTTATGAGAACTTTTATTGAATGTATTGTTTTGGTTTTGTTCAGCCCTTGATCAGTGCAAAGCTCTAGATAAATGCGCTTTATAAATAAACTCTACTTGCCTAACAAATGTATTATTTAGCCGATATTTCATCCACAACAACTCTGAAGCAGTTATGTACAGATATTTCACTTTAGGTCTGCACAATATTGGACTGACATTGGGATATTTAGTTTGTCTGTGATATATTGACATATGAATATAACTTCACAAGATAACTCTGTTTGGAAAGAATTCATCATTTTATATTGATTATTTTGTATCTGCATAAAATACAATACAATTGAACAGATACAAATGAATGATTTTATTCCTGTGGAATCTAACAGTATTGAGGTTCAAAAATGCAATAATAATAAATAAAATAACACTGTATCGGTTCTCTAACTCAGTCCTGGAGGTCTAGTGTCCTGCAGATTTTAGCTCCAACTTGCCTAAACACACCTGCAAGGATGTTTCCAGAAAGCCTGGTAAGAGCTTGATTAGCTAGCCCAGGTGTGTCTGATTGCAGTTGGAGCTAAAATCTGCTGGACACTGGACCTCCAAGACGGAGATTGAGAATCCCTGCTTCATAGTGTTAAGTCTTTATTGTATAAATAAATACAATTAATATACATTATTAACCTCTTGGTTTAAGTTTGTTTAAGTCTTACTCGGTCACAGGTACTAAAAACAGATCCATTGTTCATTTTATTTTATGGCTCAGGCTTTGTGATGACCCCACGTTCTGAACTTTGATGCTGATCAACTATGATATCAACCTGACATTGCTGATCCTGCGATGTGACTATTGCAGATTCACACATTGCGATATGCACTGAAACAATATATTGTACAGCCCTAATTTGAACCTGCTCTCCATTGCAGTTGAAACAATTGTCAGTTGGCAAAGCATTTACTCAATTTTTTCAAATATTCTTGACACTGAAAAATGATTATTTTGTACATGTGTATTTCAGAAAGCTTTTTAAATATTCACAACCCTTCCAAATAAGGTAAAAACAGAATTCTATTCTACGGTTAAATCTATTGGTTCTAAATATCTTGCTTTTTTTCCACTTACAGTAAGCAACATACTATGTAGATATCAGAGAACAATTTAAATAATGTATCAATGCTTTCTATGGCACCTTTAAGTTTAACAGAGTCACTGAAGAGCACCAGGAGTAATGGCGAGAGAGATTAGTAGGGCTGTGCAATTAATTGCAATCACAAAAAATTCGCGATTTAAGCACATGCAATTTCAAAATCCCAAAGGCTGCAATTTTATTTATTAATTTATTAAGATTTTTATTCAGAATACGTTCTTGTGCGCATGATTTTAATATGTTAACCAATCAGAGCTGACGCAGCACACCGGGCAATTACAGCTAAGCTGAGCGAGAGAAAGATGTTAACCAATCAGAGCTCACTCTATGTACGACGAAGTTGAGCGGGAGAACCGAATAGGTGGTTTTGATTTACGATAGTTTTTTTTTTATTGTAATGACTGGAATTGAGGTCAGTTCATCTTTATTTTTTCATGTCGTCTGTTTTTAAGACAATTTATTACAGTTTTGTTTATCAAGCAGTTTTGTTTTTAACTAGTGTTGAGGTGAGTTCATCTTCATTTATTTTATGTTGTCTGTTTTGAAGACAATTTTGCTATAGTTTTATGTTTTAATGTTTTGTTGTGCACTTCTTGTGCACTGAATACATGTAGAATGTTTGTATGTAGCTTGTTTGAAAAATCAAAAACAGTTGCCAAAATTGCAAATAAAATTGCAGTCACAATATTCTTTCCAAAAATCACAATATGATTATTTTGTAAAGCCCTAGAGATAAGCATGAAAAAGCATGCCCAAAATTACAATTAACGTGTTAGATGAGCAAAAATTGAGTAGGCATGTTAAGCCCATGTGTTGATATGCTTCTGATAACATATGTGTGACTGGGAAACAGCAAGAGCTATAAAACAAAATCCCTTCATTTTGCTCACTAACTTTGAAAGGATCACCTTCAAGTCTTCAAAGATACAGATGGCTTGTTTCTGCAGTAGAATGTTAAAAAAGATTTTTAGCTGAATCAGTGGTCCTTGGTGATTCATAAAATGTAAGTCAGCCACTACCAACACCCAGAGAGTCACAAAACATACAGGCAAAACAAAACGAATCATCAAGGACCACTGTTTCAGCTAAAAATCTTAAATGTTCTACTGCAGAAGTCACCTACAGACGACTCCTTTAATACGTCCAGGAAGAAACCTGTTATTGAAATACGCAGATGTCTCGTTTCCAAAAAGTCAAAGGTGAAGACTAAACTAGTCATGCAAAGTCTATCCGCTTAAAAAAACAGAAGCCTGTAGTCTATTCAACAGCATGTTCTCGACATCAAATCAAACAAAGCTCGTCATCAAATGAGATTACGCAAGATGAAAAGTGGTACTATAAACAGTGGTACTAGAATGCACACTGCTGCTTCTTGACAGCTTTTGCTTTTGTGTACAAACCCTTGATTGTTCAACACAAACAAAGCTTGGCTAGAATTGTGGGACTGTTTTGGGGAGTGTTTCGAACACTGGCTTAAGTCTTTGGCCAATAGATCTACAGCACATCTTAACACAGAGTTGATCAGCTAAAATTCAGATTCAGCAGTGTTGTGTGAGTTTAAACTGGTGACGTACAGAACTGTCATTCTATGGTATGAGATACAATTCAGAAATATCTGCAGGATGTCCTTCTATTGTCTACTGCACACAAACTATACAGTCCACAACATTTGGCCTTTTTTAGATCCATGCTTAAGTTAGACAAATATAAACCTCACACAACGTTGCTCACACTAAATACAAGTCTATATTGCTTAATAGGTTTAGGGAAAGAACATTATAATGCTTTAGAGAAGAAGTTCATATACATGACCAAATCAATGAGAAAAACAGACCTTCAACTCAAATTCAAAAGGAAATGTCCATATATTTAAATGTTTTCCTATTTTTAGACTTTAAGGCCTTTCTTTATTTAAATTTCCTCATTTAAGTTATTAAACATTGTTTAATGTTTGTTGTAATTTCACATTCATAATGGTATTGTTTACTAGCCAAATTTTCATAGCTAATATATTTACGTCAACACAAAATAGACACATATCTAATAAAGACAACATGTTAAATATTCTTGCCACTGTAACACAATGAAAATAAGGGAGGAGGTGCTTAATTGTCATGATTTAAATGATGCTTCATTGATGAATAACAATAGGCTTCATTATGTTTATGCAAAATATAGCTATACATGTCAGTGGAAAGACAGGTTTGCTGGAACCACAACACAATATGACGTGTGCACGAACAAATTATTTTGACCTTTTTTATTGTGTTAATGTCTTACGATAAAAGTTCCCCTACGGAGTTAACTTGACTTCAACTGGTCTCGTAGTCTGACTTTTTATAAATATATTTGTTTTTAGAGGATTTAAAGGACAAAAAAATAATACAGCCACTGTGGGTTTGAGGAAAGATTGCAGCATATGGTGCCCATTCAAAAATTCCCATAACAGATATTTGGGTAAAAGATCACCAAAACAGTGTGTGTTTATATTTCACTCACCTGTCGTTGAACATTGAGTCCAGATCTCCGGTACTGTGAAGAAACTCTTTATCTTTATTCCTCTTTTTGGACCTCCAGGTGGGAAAGCGCTTCTTCTTCTTCTCGCTGGGGCTGGTGGGCAGCGAGTCAGGGTATGAGGTGACATCTCTGGGGCTCGAGGGTAAAGTTACGGACGAACCTCTGAAACTCGCGCTATCGTCTTCGGGTGAAGTCGCCCACTGACCCTCAGTCCTGTCAGCATCCTTGCTTTCCTTAAAAGACTTTGACTTCCTAAACAGCTTCCTAAATTTGGACGTGCTCATGACTGAATATCAACGATATGTACAATTTACAAGATAAGTGTTCCCTTTAGTCCAATGAAGTTGTCAAAAAAGTGCGCACACTTTGTTTGGCGCGCGCTGGAGGTTCGGTGTCGTTCACGCACTCCAGGAGCTCACCAGCGGGGACTGGGCGGAGCGCGCTATTCAGCTTTGAACTTCATGGATACTTTCTCTTTTTAACGCAGGACC
>CAIGQQ010034504.1:992728-1022362 GCA_903798035.1 Danio albolineatus | reverse complement strand
CTTGATGTTATCATGGCTTCTCTGCGTGTGTGTCAGCAGATGCGTTAAGATGGCAGTGCGATTTTCATTGGTTGCCTAACTGTCCGAATTTTTTTTTTCTTTTTTTTACAGAGGATGTTGCACTATGACACTTTGTGCATGTTTGTTCAAGGAAGTGTTATGCCGACAGTCATGATTCAAAAATGTGTCGGTCTCACATGAACATGCCTGACAGTTTTCTTCAGAACTAACATGTAAGCATAAATGCACTACCTTTATCTGTGTGTATGTGTTCATAATAGGTCTGCAAGTAATCATTTTAAAAGTCCTGAATGAAATAGATATTAGCGAGCATCTAAGCTGATCCCCAAAAGCAAAACATCTCTATCTACTGCCACTTCAAAACATCCTGTCTTTCACTTTCACTCGTATACTCTCTCTTGTTTTTTTGTTTTTTTTGTCTTTTCAACAAAGACAAAGAAAGACATGTAGAGAGATATAGGCAAGGCAAGTTCATAGTGGCAATATAAAGAAAAAACGGTACAAAAGTAGGATAAAATGGCTCTGCAAGTCTACAATAAACATGAGAAAACAGAACAGAAGCACAAACTGAGATTAAATGTATGTGTACTTACAGTGCTCAGTATAATTGAGTACACCCTATTTTGAAAATGAACATTTTTTATCCATTTCCGAGTCAATATAGGCAATGTATTTTGGTGCATTTGAACAAAACAGATTTATTAAACAGATATATTTATTTAAATTATATTTTAGTCACCGAACATCTTTAGAAATTGAAAGATAATACATTTAATATTGCATAACAAAAAAATAAATAAAACATACAAAATTTCAACAGTTTTTCATATCTTTTGCTTCTTTTGATTTTTCCTCCTTTTTAAAATTTGTATCTAATATTTTTAATAACATAAATTTGGGTGTACTAGTTTTTGTACCATTATTATAAGCTATTTTGTTAGATAAGCTCCAGATTTGGCTTTAGTACTGACTAATAATACATATGCCCAATATAATATTGTATAGCTTCCTATTAAAAATATGAATTTGAAAGATAGATTTGTGAGAGGTGTACTCTCATATGCTGAGCACTGTATGTGAGGTGTTCATATGCGATTGTTATGGGTCTGAAATCTATCTATCTATCTGTCTGTCTGTCTGTCTGTCTGTCTGTCTGTCTGTCTGTCTATCTATCTATCTATACGTTTCTGATGGTAAGATAACTAGGATAAAATTTCACGGTATGGCAGTATTGTGATTACTACTCTACATTGTTTTAAATGTCTGGGTGAAAAGCAGCAACTTATTACTCTGTTGAACGCAATATATTTTATTTTAGGAAACATTTAAAGAATTTTGGAACAGTAAACATGTCTGGCAAAATAATTCAAAAAAGTCATTGACCTCATTAGTTCATTAGTTTCAAAAACACAAACCTTACATATACCTTAGGAACAGTGTAACAGAACATTTTAGCGGTTTTAAAACCTTGACTTTTCCAAACGGTGGTAAAGCTTGAAACCGGTTATCGTTCCATGCCTACTATAGAAAATCATCATACCCCTTTGAAATTATTACTTTATTTATTTTATATTTTATTTGCCATACAGCCTGAAATCAATTCACATTCCAAATAACCTTTTCAGCCAAATGTTTTTGTAGCCCTCTCCTATCCTGTTGTCTATTGAAAGCAGGGTATAATGTGAGTAAAGGTATAGATTTTCACAGTATATGATGATATAAGGCAGATATGCCCAAACTAGGGTCCACGGGCCATAGTAACCTTTGATTTGGCCTGTCATACCATCTGAGAAGAGAGGGAGAATGATGGAGATGGTTTAGAGATTGTAAGATGAAATTTAAAGCAACCTTTTATTTGTTTGTTTGTTTTGTTAAGCTCCAAAAAAGGCTAACTAAAATTTTGATGTTTATGTTTTTAAAAGTTATACTGCATTAGTTAAAATGATTCAAAGTAATGTTTTCTATTTATTTTTTAAATATTATGAAATAAATTAGGAAACTACCCATGGCAACTTTAATGTCAAATAGTTTGGTATATTTGGCCCACAGCTCTGGTTTTTGGCCCTTCATATGAAAAAGTTTGGGCACCCCTGATAAAAGGTATGCTATGGGTGTGAGAAGAAAACTAAGAACAATAAGTAAATAATAAAAATGTTAATAATTTAATTTTTATAATTTCATTCATCATCTTGTTTAAAATCTATACCACTGTTTCTTTACGTTAACAAGAAAGAGAACATCTTGCATTAGCCTCATATCACATGATCCCCATGAACCTCTGACCCACAAAACGCTGCTCAATAACATCAGTGTTTTCTCATCCTCACACCGAGCGCATGAGCAACTCTCACTTATTGAGACATTCATGCCAGGAGTGATCAAGACCATCTGACAGCTAAATGTTTAAAACCTGATCAGATAAAAAAAACCTCAAAAGTGAAACGGCTGTCTGTTTGTGAATAATTCTGTTTGCAAATACATTTTTTTGATTGGTTCCAGTTGGATGTGTTCGCATAATAATTAGATGTTCTCAATGAAGCATGGCATGAGGTTAATTAGGTCAAGAATTACTGTGACCTAAATCAGGCCTTTGTGTGGTCCTTACAATCAATGTGTACAATATTTGCTATAGTGGACAAACAACGTATTCCATTGTAAGCTGCTGCTTTAAATGAAGTCATTTGAACTTATTTAGATGAAACTGACTTAAAGCATCAAGTTAAATGTTGTATTACTTAAATTAACTTAATTACTTCTTTTATTGAGTTAAAGTAGCATAACTTGATGGTTTGTTTTTTTTGCTCCCTCTAATACTGTGTGCTGTTGGATATTATTTGTCTTATTTTCACATTCTAATGTGCCTATATGGTGCTTAAACATTTCCTATAGTCAACGCAGTAATTAGGCACTCATTTATGTTGTGTGTTGTGAGGATCTTTGGTAGCAGTGCAGTTGTGTCTGTATTAAGGTGTCTAGACCGGTTCCAGAACACACAGTCGTGCTCATTGTTAACCGTGAGATTAGGAAGCAGAACGTCAGCTGAGTAATGCTAGCGTCACAAGCTTAGAGACAGCGGCCAAATAGAGGAATGAGTGATAAACAGAATATTCTGTAAGGGGTGACATTTAGACTTGAGCTTGTATAATGTTAAGGGTAGGTTAGTTTGTTTCCTGTGAGTAACACCTGACTGATATTTTGTATATACTGTAGTACTGACAAAAAAGTGAAGCCTTTTTCTAAAGCTAGAAAAGATTAAATACACACTAAGGGGTTCGGTGGACAGGTTCTATATGTACTGGGAACCCATTTTAACATATTTTAAAAATTTGCAAGAATCACCCTGCTGTTAAATAATCAATCTGTACTTCTCTTTTTATCCACTTCATGGTTTTTATTTATTTTTTTATTTTATTTGCACTTTGTCCTGCAAATTTTTATGTATTTATTTTTACTTCCCCTGTTATTTGTATTTCATTTTTTTAATCATTTCTTCCATCATCACATGGGCCGGTATAAGATTCTGATGGTATGATAACCTTGGATAAAAATATCACGGTATGACGGTATTGTGTTTACTGCTCTGAAATATATTCTTTTTAAATCTCTGGCTAAAAAACAAAAGCTTTTTCCTCTTTGAATACAATATATTTGGGTCCAGGCTAAATATTCCAGTGAATCATTGACTTCTGCGGTCTTCATTTATTTTAAAAATACAGATGTCTTTACAATATACTCGTAAAAACCAAAAAAATGTAAATAAAAAAATCTTACAGATACCTTAGGAACGGTATAGCAGACAATTTTTGCGGTATGAAAACTTTGACTTTTCCAAACCGCGGTATACCTTGAAAATTGTTATCGTCCCATGCCTAGTCACGACATGTATGACTCCAGACTGTTTAATTATCGTATTTGAACCTAATTAATAACCTTGGGATGTTCAGTTCTTGGTGTGGGGTTCGGGTTAAAACAAACAAACAAACAAAAAAACTTGAAAGAAGGAAACTGTAATGTTTACTGCTGTAGTGTATGAAAATGTTATTTAAAAGGAAGCCTACCTGGGCAGCCATGTCGATGAGCGTATTGATGGGTATATTACTTCCTTCAGAAGTTTTCAAAAAATCCACCAAGCTGCCTGAAATCAGAGTCAATGGGATATTTTTAGCTCATAAGGATCACAAGCATCAAAACAATAAAAGTGTAAATTTTCCTCCCAACATTAGAATGTGTACTGTTTATTTAATTTTTTTAAAATAAGTTTAATTTAAAAATGTCATACTTTACCACTATCCTTCAAGCCACTAAGTTTCACCTTTTAGCCATCAAGAATAATCATTTAAGACATCAATGTAAAAATATTGTATCAGTATAGCAACATTACAATATTTGATATCAAATATCAATAACAAAATGTTTAAATTTTAATGATAAATTATATGTAAGATTTAAGTATGATTCTTTTTAATTAATATTATTTTTACCAATATAGTGAAATTTTTATCTTCACAAATGTTTTTGTAACGTTTAAGACTACGCTTTACTTGCATTGTTAACTATGCATTGTGAAATTGTAAATGATTAATATGTAGATCTGAACTTCCTGAAGCAGAATTCAGTTTTGATCATACAATTTCCAAAACAGTGATGAATTAGCGAGAGAATTTCAGCCCCCAGCATACACTTTGATGGACTACATGAAAAGAATAACGTTTTAAAAAATTGCTTTGGTTTTTTTTATTCTTCAAAATTTTATTTATAGTTTGTAATTCTTCAGTCTTCAGCATCCTTTTTAAAAAACTTTCTTCAACCACAACTGAACGTTACCGGAAGCCCGCTTTCTCCATCAGTCATTTTGGTTCAAAGGCAAAAGGAAACAGCAGATAGGTAAACGCTGTTGTTTTGGTGCTTAAATCGTTCTCTATAAGCCCTTCTAAGAGTTTACGAGAAATTCAAACAACAGCACGGAGATTAGATCCAAGATCTAGAACAGAACATAACAACTTCAGGAAACTAGTGCAGCCAGTTTGGATCAGGCGCTGAGACGTTCGGTGTTAAAGGCCAAAGTTGTTGCTTTTGAGACGGCTGCTTGCATTGGAAAAAATAACCGACTGACCCTGAAGGAAATTCCCACAAAGGTGCAGCGGAAAAATAACCCCGTTAGGAACTCTATTAACAAGCGTGCTATCACTTCGCTTTCATCTCAGATCACATTAGGGTGTAAAATTCAAGGTCGTGGGTTAAATTTAGATGAAGTTCCCATGTTTTGAATCATTCTGTCACTGTCTCCATTGTTAAAATGACAGTGGGATGGAAAAGGGCACATCGACCTCTTCTTTAAAAATAACTACACGGCAACAATTGCATGTTTAAACAACGCATGCATTCCTAAATAAAGCATTGGGAGATTTACAAGCTGAGCATAGTGTCCTATCAGCTTCCTTGAAGAATACAAAGCGCAACCATTCACGAGCTATGCCTCTGACGTTATAGTAACACTGCTGTTCCTCTTAGAGTCTTTTGTTTCCATTGGCATCTATATGACAATCTGGAGGCCCAGCAATCCTCTTTGGGGCAATGAGAGTGACAAACAATCCATACTGGGTTACATGTGGAATAATATGCATCGGAATACGCCTATATTGACCAACCACTATTGTTGCATTATAAGAGGAAAAACGTGGGTGTGGATTTCTGTGCACACCTGTGGCCACAGTTGACCATTTATGAGTCTGATTTGTTGTAGTGAGTTTCTGGGTGGTTGGCTCTAAATTGGAAAGCATTCCTGATTCTTGCCTATGGAACAAAGACCTTTCACTGTATGTGCCCTTTCCCCTGTCTGTCTCTCACTCCTTTTATGTGCTTTCTGCCTCTCTCAGTCTCTTTTTAATGCGATGGAATCCACGCTGTAACTGTGAGGTTGCATGTGTAGAAGTTGCAGCGAGATGCGGTGTGTCTGTGAGGAGTTTATTATGTTTTAGTGGTTAGAGAAACATACAGAAACTGAGCTGAATGTATAAAGATTTTGTAGCTGCACAGCAAAAATTCAAGTGTTAAATATAAAGTGTGATTTTTATTTTGGTGTTGTTTAGTGTTAAAACTGGAGTATATTTTAATCCACGAGTGTTAAAGAGTGTATATTTGAGAGTTTTTTTTTTTCAGTGTTTAACTTTTAACTCAATATGCAGTGTATTTTCCCACTAGCGATGGGAAGTTCAGTTTTTTTACTCGAACAGGTTTGGACAAACAGTGATCAAAACAGTATGTTTTACTTAAACTTGAAACATGTCTTGTTGCATCTTAAAATGAGTTAAATGCATTGAAAATATTTCTGGAAAGATTAATGAACATTTAATAAATTAAAACTATTTTCAACATATTTGATCACTGTTAACTGTCACACACACCAATTGATAATGTAGGGAAAAAGGTAATATATTAACACTTTCATGGGTAACACACACAACCAGTTCGATGTAAGAATAAACTCTTACTGTGTTAAAATGAACTCTATAAGTAATGTACAAAATGTCACACTTCAGAAAGTGATATTTTAACTCCAAAATTGAGGAAGTCATATGTACACCCAAAGTTAAACTCAAATTGAGTTAAATGTACACTGATTTTTTTGCTGTGTGTTGTAGTTGTGGATTTGCTTGTTGGGTTTAAAAGTTAACTACTGTTCAATGAATATTAATTCAATTGAATTCAATTCAAGTTTATTTGTATGCACAACCTCTGGATGCCATTCACAAGAGGGTTACAACTAAACGATATTATTGAATCTTTTATAAGGAATTGATAACCTAGATTTTGTCTGACATCGTGTTGCTTCAAATGTGTTTCCTTTCAACGCTCTCTGAAATAGACATTTTGATGAAGGTTTAACTGTACTTCAGTACACAATTCAGTGAACAGAGACAAAACATTGTCAAGCACCAAAAATCTATCTATCAAAAATCTAAATATCATAACATTTTTTTTTGTTAATTCATTTATTAAGCTTAACAACCCATGGTCAAATTGACTTATATTATAAGTAAAAGTAATATAAACCTCTTGTTTAAGGAATAGTTTACCCAAAAATGACCCCCAAGACATCCAATTCTATAAGTGACTTCTTTTTTTTTTTTTTTTTTTTCAGAAAAACATCAGGGGATTTTTAGCTGAAACCATGATGCTTGGTGAATCATAACAATTAAGCAAATGGTTTCTGGCATTTTAAGAGTCTTTAGAGAGTTAGAGAGGCCTACAGGAAAATCTAAATTAATGTATGCTTCTAGTGGTGTAACAGATTACAAATCTTACGTTTCGGATCACATAATGTTTTTTTTAGTCACGGATCAAACCATTTTTCGGATCAGCCTAAAAGGGGAGGAGACAAATGTAATTTGCTTTCCATTTATTACAGAAACAGTACTGCAAGACACTCTTGGTTTTAACAAACAGAACTTAGAAGCAGTTATTTTAATTAAAATAAAATGAAGAAATAATCAGCTGAATAAAAATAAATCGTAAAATATTTAGTACTCTGAAAATTCACTGTTACTACTACTGTTGCTGATGACGCTAAATGTAGAAATCTAACATTATAATTTGTACAACCCATATTTATTTTTAGTCTTATCTTCAATAAATGAGTCAGTTATTCACTCATAAAACTTTTTTGAAGAATTATTCCGTGGCTTATTTTTGATAGCCACCTATTGGTTAAAAAATGTATTTGCTGCCTAAAACTTTCATTTTTGAGGTTTTTAAATGCATATGATGGTGATATAATCTTTACCATAAACATCAGTGGTTATATCTAGACCATAAACTGTTAGCCCAGTACTTCTGTGTTATCTCACTGTTTGTAGCTAGCTCAAAAAGACTAAGGACTGAATCTCTTTCTTGATTTTTGCGTTTTTCAAACACAGATTTGAATGCAGCGATTCAAAGAATTAATAAACAAATGCAAATCACCATAATTTATCATTTATGTTGCATGGGTCTTGAGATCCTGAACTTTTAATGATTAATTGTGCAGCTTACACTGAATGCATTGATGCAGGCTAAACAAGTAGTGACAGAAAAAAACTTTAACAAAACCCACCACATACTGAATAACCTAAAACAACTTCTTCCGTCATCATTCTTTTTTTACAGGAGAGCCTAAATGCTTTCATGCATGTGATTTGAATGAGGCGAGAGGTGATCTCACTGTGATCGTTACAAATTTAGGATTACTGTACCAGTAAAAAAATATATTAATCTGTGGGCCATGTGTGTTCCGAACTGTGGGCTGTGATCTGAATGAAACTCGTATCAATCGCATGTACACCCCTACATGACTCCGTCTTGTGAATCGAAACAAATGGTCTTTGCTAGAAACTGTTAGAAAATTGCCCTGATGATCTTTAATTAAATGTAATAATGTTATAAAAAATCTTCAGTTTCTTGCACAGATAGTTAATTTTGCTTCATAAGACCTCAGCTGGTATTAATTTTGCTTTAAGTGTTTATGTTATTTTAACTCTCAGAGTTCTGATAGTGGTAAAATTGCATTGTAATCACCACAGAGCACAGTTTCAGCTAAAAAAAAACGTCTTTTATGGTATGCTGAGGAAGAAAAGTAACTGGATAGCCTGAGGGTGAGGGTACATTTTCATTTCTGGGTAAGCTGTCGCTTAAACCATATTTTGCGTTACATGTAAGAAATCATGTGGATTTGGCTTCATGTAAGTTGTGGGTGAGATATTTGAGACAGACACTATATTTAAAATGAGGTACAGTATTAAAAGAGCAAAAACCTAGCAAAACACAAGTACTTCATATGTTCAGAGCTGAAGTGGGTCAAGTTATGTTCCAGAACAGTCAAGGTGGGAACACCGCAGATGAAACACAAGCTCTGGGTGCCATTCACATGAGGGTTACAAGAGACGTCAGAACCGCTTGCTGAACAATGACAGGCATGAATGAGCATGTCAGATTAAACACAGGCCTTTATAGAGGAATAAACACCACCAGGGGTGTAACTGGGAAACATGCCCCCCAAAAGATTCAGATTAGTTTTTGAGATTTTTACTTTTTATGTCTTCAGCAGCATACATTGCAACAATTTGGTCCCTCTTAGTCTTATACTGTGATTTAAAACTAATTCAGGTAAGATTAGTTTTTGTTAATGTTTTGCAAAGATGAACCTCTGAAAGGTGTATAGTGATGGTAAATGGCAATTTTATGAATAAACAGGTTTGTATTTCAACAGGATGTGTGTTTCTTAGCTTCATAGCTATGTATTCTCTGATATTAGAAGTCAGTATTGTCAGTACATGGAAAAACACTGAAAACATCACCCCTCATAAATAAATATGAAAGGACAAAGAGGATGTTTAATGTTGCTCTGTGGAAAATCATTCATGTGAGAGAGGGATGCAAATTCAGACGTCTTCACTATCTTCAAAGCTTTGTTTTCATAGAGCGAACACCAGTGTGGAATGGCTGTGGGCTTAACACACACAAACAACTCCCAGAAAGTGCTCATGCTCCTGAAACCACTCAAACCTGTTGGGTCATGAAACCCTGATGAAAGTTTTATTGGAAGTTTGCTCAATGAGTGTGAGCATGTGTGTTTTGTAAAGGAAGTTCAGATGGGACGCATGAATGAATCATTTAGTTCTAGACGTGACGGCTTCGTCATATCATGGAATTCTCCTCTCCCTAGTTTGCGTGAATGTATTTGTTCAGTTTTGTCTCACCATTCTCCATGTACTCTGTGATGATGTAAATGGGCTCCTGCGTGACCACAGCGAACAGTCGTACCAGTCGAGGGTGCTGTAGGGACTTCATCAGGTTTGCCTCAGCCAGGAAAGCACTGATGGACATGGTACCAGGCTTCAGACTCTTGATAGCCACTTGACGGCTGTTGTTATATAGCCCTATAAGCAGAGAGAGAGATTAAATCAGCTTATTTTAAATGGAAGTTCCTGCCTAAAGTTTCTCATGTCACTGCAAATCTACATCTAGAATGATGCAAACGGTACAGGATATTGTTTTATATGCGCCTAGCAATAAATTGGATCAAACTATTCAAATATAAATGCAACCACTGTTGTTGTAATTTTGGATGCGTTTACAATCTCTTAACGGAGCTGATGCCAACATATCCATATTGCTATACAGCGCAACCTACAATTTACTACATTTCTAAGTCACTGTTTAGTCCTATTTGAAGTCATCCTAACATTTTTAATGTTGTTAAATTGGCAGTCTAATCTTCCAGTTTTTACAGATTTTTCGCTGAGAAGTCAATCTAGCATGACTGAAATCATTGGAAAGCAGGTTATCCAGATGAAGGCCAAACAGATGACCCTTTCAGCCATAGAAAGAGAAGCTGGTTGTTCGAACATTTTAAATTTCTAGAATATTGCATCTTTACAATGTTACTCGCTCATTAAGGTTTTCCCAAAAGGCTGCTCATTTTCAAAAATCAAATGCATGCGTGGTCACTATAATGCACCAAATCATCACTGTGCAATCAGGTTTAGAATTCTACATATAGCCCAATTAATGTTGTTAAAATGACATAGAATACCTAGGTATAGTTAAATAATAAGAGTTCAGTACATGGAAATGACATACTGTGAGGCTTAAACACCGCTGTTTCCTTATTTTTATGCAAACAAAGGATCACAAAAACATGTGAATCAGATCATAACACAGACTGAACACTGATTGGCCACAGTGTTTCCAAATGGGATTACAACAATAATCAACATGTTTCTTTCCAAGTTTAAAACAGGTTATTATATGTGCTATGTGTGTGGTTCTCTAATTGTGAAAACAGAACAGACTGTCAGCAGCTCTGATGTAATGCAAGAAGTAACTTTTGGTTCCTCTCATTTCAATGTTATTTGTCAGAAGGTTGAATTCAGTAAAGATAGTTTTTTAAATTATTCAATGCATCCTCAGAGGCATAAGTTCTGGTTAATATGTTTTGTTAGTTCTATATAGCATTGGGTCTATATTGTGAAATGTAATGCACGTTTATGCACTGGTCTTATCATTAGTTCTTACAGTGATTTTTCTGGAGAACGGCAATAAACTTTAACTTCGGTTGTAATTATAATTTAGACTAGATTTAATCCACAGTACAACTCTACAGTACAAACTAGGTTGCTTGTTAGTCACAGAGCTCACTCGCTTCAAGCTAACAAGACTTTCTCCAACACTTTGTTTGAAACGATTGTCATTTGACAAGGCATCCACTCTATTTGTCTAAATATTTTTTGAAATATTTTTATTTTGCATGTGTGTATTTCAGAGTATACACTGTGTGAATGTCAGCGACTAACATTAGCTAATAGAATCATGTGACAGAGCTCATTAATATTCATGACCTTTCCAAATAAGGCAAAATCAGGTCTATTATTTCAAGGGCCGTTACCTACACTGAAAAAAATTACATTAGTGTCACGTTACAGGATTTAACTGTAAAAATTTACAGTAATATATTGAATTCATAATTTTATTGTGAAATTAAGGCATGTACCATGATAACAGCAAATTACTGTAAAAAGGGCTATATCTTTTGCACGTTAGTTATAAGAATTAAAACTTTTATTTTATTTTATTCAACATAGAAATAAACACAAATCAACTTTTATGCTGGTTGTAAATGGACATGTGAAACCATTTCTTGAGATTTTTTGCACTTACCCCTTACCTACGATGTTGATATCAGAGGACTAGTTAAACATTTTGTATCAGTGCATGCTATGACACCTTTAAATTGAATGGAAACAAACTACTATTTGAAATAGCTCTAAAGTTTTAGGCAATATTCTAATAAGAGCCTGCGGTTAATCTCTAAATGAAATGCTTTTATTTACCCACATTCTCTTAAATTCAATCCTGTTCATTTTGTTCCCTTGTTCTTTAATATTCCGCAGAATTAGGATGTGGGTGAGTGAATGATAGAAGAGTTCTGAATCTTATAAAAGCACTGACAACTAAGAAACCATGTGGAAAAGCACACTACTTCCTTCTCATCGTGAGAATGATTTGCTATAAGGGTGTTTGATCTTTGAGAAATTCACAGTGCTTTGAATTTTCACACTGTCAGACTAGCTGATAACGACTTTTATTTCAACGGGGCTGCTTTGTGTGATGTTATCAGCAATGAAAATCACTGAGCTTTAATGAACGGAACATTTCATTACATGTAACGCTTCTTTCATTTGAATGAGGAAAGCTATTCACCGCTCAACAAAATGGAGCTATTATACGGGCTCTCACGGTCATGGAGTTTTACAGGTGTGAGAGAAACAAGCGCGTTGCTACAGCAACCAGGGACAGGAAGTGGTTTAAACTTTAAGTATTGAAGTGACTTTCATGAGTCTAATTTTAGAGTCAACACAACACGAATGTAAATTCACTGCTGTTTGAATATGCTTGAAAGCTGGACGTATTGAATGAAGGAAGATATTTTCAGAATAAGATCATAAAAACCAGTAATATAGGCCATAAATGATGAATGACGTTACTCTAATCACAAAAGTGGGCATCATGTTTGGTACCTAAACAAAAACATAACACAGTGAGATTATTTAAAATATACTACTAAATATACTTGATCAGCTTCTCAAACTTTGAATTGGCACTGTGAGTTTACTTTAACTACACTATGATCTAAGTTAAAATGCTTGCAAACATAAAGACTAATATTTTCACCTCACAAACTGTTTAGACTATACACTTTTTATTGCATACATCCATACATCACAAAACGAGACATGTTTAATAAGTATTACATAATATTACAAGCTTCTGTTCTTAAAAAAGGTTTAGGAAACAAGCATTGTATTAAAAATAAATAGTCTATATTTGCCTTTGAATGTTGCATTTGAGTCAAACGTGTTTGAAACTATGCAGTATTATAGTTATTTATCTATTAAAGTGATCTAAAGTGAGTTTGAATGACTTGTACGGTACCATTGTAATCTATGCTTGAGAAATTTCTGTTCAGTGATATCAAGAATGAGCCTGATCTTACAGGTTTGTGTGTACGAGTACCTTAAATTAAAGCATGAGCATCACCAAAATGCTGAATCTGCTCATTTTGAGGGCTCAACCAGTCAAATGTTCCAACAAGCTTACTGTATTTATAGTTTTGACATGCCAGGTGGTCTCTGACACACATTTGTATTCTGGTAAAAGCAGCATGTACAGTACACACCACACAAGCCTGTAGATGCTTGTTTATCTATAACCATTCATGATGGTCCAATTCTTAACGTTTGCTTGCTCTCTCAAACGTTTCCAGACAAGCACAGACAGACCTGGACAGGCGCGACACCTGGATGCTGTAATGCATTTGTTTTGTTTGTCTTTGTTTAAAAAAGTCTTTCTTACTAAACTTACCAGATATCAAAAACAAGGCTGTGTGGACTCTTAAAAATAATTGTTTAAGAGTTTTCTTTTTTCATGTCAGAAAAAAATTTGGGGGGGCTTCACAAAGAACTGATTTTTTTTTATGTGAAGGACAATTATTTAACTACAAAGCATTTTCCTACTATACAGAACTCTGTGTGATATGGACCGGTTCTTTGCGTAGCGTTGGATTTGTTATTTGCTGTTTTGGCTTTCAGCAGTGACATTTACATTACACTGAATTGAACTAAACTAAACTTCAACTCTGAAAACTGACACAGTTTTTAATTTAGAACTTCTATGTTAAGCTGCTTTGACACAATATTGTAAAAGCGCTATACAAATAAAGATGAATTTTGAGTTTTTAATTAAAGTTTTGCAGTGGAAGCACCAATGCCAGTGAAGATCGTTTTTCACAGATTGTGCTGGGTATGTAATTGTGTTAGTTGTTTGTGCCTGTATGTAATGGTCATTTTATCACCTAAGAACTTGTGAAGAGCTTAAATGAAGGCACATACAGTACATCGCAACTATGATTCTAAAAATAAAAAGCATGCTTGAGCATTATGTCCTTCTTATGGATGCACTTCATGACTTTTTTTATTCATGTTGCTTTTGGTGTGATCTGACTGAAAAATGCATTCATTATAAACTAGAGTTTGTTTAGTATTGGACTAAAAACCCATTTTTCAGGAGTCTCTATCCTGTTATTTGGTGCACACTATTGGTGTGCTTGTTGTGTGCTTTTTTTTCTTTCTATGAAGCTATGTTAGGTAAACTTCCAGCTTTTTTTTTAACTTCCAGTTTTTTTTGTCTTAGTTGTGGCATTTACCAGCTACACTCTTCCAAGTGTTTGCATTTTAATATACCTTGAGTTTGTACAGAGATGGGGAAAACAGCATTTTCTTATTCTGCACCTTGGGCATGGAATAATTTGCAAAAAACTAAATATAAAGGCATTATGAAGAGAGTGGTAGTGGAAGCATGTCCCAGTCGGGACTCAAACCAGACTTCTTGCTGTGAGGTGAAGGTGCTAACCACTGCACCACATTGTCGCTCTGTGGTCTTCATGTATTTTAAAATTATTTTAAAGTTACCTTGGCCAGGTCTATTTTTTAAAAGAGATTTTAAATCTCAATGAGACTTCCTTGTTAAATAATGGTCAGACAGACAGACAGACAGACAGACAGACAGACAGACAGACAGACAGATAGATAGATCGATAGATTGATAGCTTCTTTGAGTCAATCACTAATATATCACTATAATATATCACTATATATCACTAACCAAAAATATATTGTGACTTAAGGGCTGTGTAAAATATCATCCGTGGAAGGCATAAGACCAAAAAAAAAAATTTGATCAAAATATTCATCCCAAGATTCATGATAGGCCATCTTTTCTGCCTGTCAGAATGTGGATATTTCTGAGCACAAAGGTCATGTTATCAGCATGTTGTTACTATACAGACTAACAGAGTGCGTGTCCACCAAAGTGTCTGAAAAGCAGCTCAGCTGAATTCTTGAGAGCTGTTCTGCAGTGCTGCATTTAAGTTGAATATTCTCCAATGGTTTATATAAAAATGTAAAAATTGTGGGGAAACTGTGCCTTGTCACACTGCTGGTATTCTAAAAATTTTACATTGAAAAAACAGAAAAAATGCATGTGCCTTGGGGTAAAATGCTTTGGTGGACAAGCACACGTGTTATATTGTTAGTGTTATATGCTTTTTGTAATGTATTCTCATTGGTGAATGAGACATGAGGTAATCGCTCCCTCATATTGACACTTTTGGTCTTGGGTCTAACATTGCTATGCATAACTAACTATACTAAGTTTGTGTGCATTCATATGTTTTGGAGGAGGCGTAGCTTTGGGCAACAAATATCTAGGTCTGGCTGGATCTTTAGCTTTAACAACTCCTAGCAGGTCTGAAGTGGCCTAGACTTCCTTTAACTCTACAAACACTGCTTAGTACTTACCCATCCACACTTCTCCAAACTGTCCTTGTCCCAGTCTGCGCTCTAGTTTGAGAGACTCGCGAGGGACCTCCCACTCATCCTGCCACCAGGGTTTCTGTGGCGCTCTGGTCTGACACGGTTTCACCAGCCGAGTGCACAGTCCATCAGCCTCCCCTACACAGAGACCGATAAGCAAAAGATGGCACTTTTCTACTGCACTACTACTGACAATTCTGAAGTCTTCACTAAAACTTGAAAGCAAAAAACCTGACAGCAAATATGTGTAAGGCACGAATGAACTCTTGAACATACGTGAATAATGTTTGACGAGTTCTGATAGAGAGCTGAAGGAGATCTTGTTGGTGATGTAGAATCCACCTGCGTCCATGTTGCGGATCCTGTAGTGCTTTATGACGTCCCCCTGCATGGGGTCCAGGTCTCTCACAGAGATGGAGAAACTACCTGAGGCACCAGAACAACAGGATCATCATTCGGAGTCAAAAGCACATAAACCCACACCTCCAGGTTTATAAGACTGACAATTTCTTATTTGATTTTAGGAAACAGTGGTTCTGTTTCTGGGGTTACTGGTAGCTGGGCCCAGTGTTACTTCAGGATGACTTAAATATGTTATAATGGGGCATATTATGCTTTTTGCCATATTTTATAACTTGTTGAAATGGCCCCTTTTAGGCCTTTATCCAAATTATGCCGTTTTGGAGACTGTTGCTTTAAATGCAAATGAGATTGTGCTCTTTTAAATAGAGGGTGGAGCTATAAACACCTATGTTTCACCATAACAGCAGATTAAAAACTCTAATGGCAGATGGCTGCTTCTCGCTCAAGGCTGTTTATGCTAATGAGGGAGAGATCATCATTAAGGGGCGGGGCTTTCCCCCTTTTTTGGCATGTACAAAGGTAGAATGTCAATCAAAGTGTTTCAGACTGTTTTTATTAAGTGTGATTATAATTTATTTATTTTTTAATTACTATTTTACCATGCTGGCTATATTCACACTTATATTGTCACACAACTGTGTTTAAACTGTACCCCTTATAAAAGTGATTTTTGCATAATAGGTCCTCTTTAATACAAATCGTTCATTATTTTATGCTGAATTCACCCTTTTTTTATGTGGAAGCAAAAACATGCTGCTTTTGTGTTGTCTCTTTACGTGCAGACAAGTTGCTGCTCCCCACCCCCTTTCCAGGTAAGGGGTTATAGTTCATAAGCGCACCAAAACACATGAGTTCAGGTAATGTTGGTTATGTCTAATATAAACAATCGCATGTGTATCTGCATATTAGATCTGTAAAACAGCATTTCTTGGACATGGGATGGGTGTTAATTATTTACATTTGTAATATTGTGACATACATTCCCAGAAGCAAACTCAGAACGAAAGCTGAGGCATTTGAGGGAGTTCAGATTCAAAACTTCTTTTGGGAGTGTACTTTGTGCTTTGTATCGTACAAACTGAATGTATAAAAGCATAGCAAAACCCGTTCAAATGAATACATACACTCACTCACTTACGTTTGGCTTATACTCTTCTTTATAAATAACCTATTAATGTTATTAATTTATTAATATTAATGAATAACATATTAAATGTAAAAAGTATTATTTAAATAATGTCATTCTAATCTTAATTAAAATGCTAAAAGCGAAAACATCAAATCCAGGCATTCTCAAAAATCACATTACTTTTTAATTGACTCATTATTTTTCAGATTGTACAGTTCAAACCTCAAACATTAAAATAACCAAAAGTATTTGTTTGTGGTTAATTAATGATAATAATAATTTAGGATATTAATTATAACTAATATACCAGTTTACATAACAATGCTAATTAATAAATATAGCTGAGATATAGATATAGCATTGAAGAAGCAGAAATGCATTATTTACATCCTTACTAAATTGTCTAACTGTTGTTTATTTATTAATATTACATTTATTCTTTTACATTTATTTTTTACTTTTATAGTAAATCTAAATAAAAGAAAATCAAAGCCATAATGTGATAGAGCTGTCTGCTGTGCTTTTACATTACTGTACGTTTTTAGTTTGTTGTTGTTGTGTAGAGAAGTGCAAGGCTACCTGGCTGTGTCTCGCTCTCTCTGATGAGGAACGAGCCCTGTGTGTTCCCAGGAGCCAGTAACTGCCTCATGGCATCATTCCTGGACAGATTTTTATAGAACCACCTGCGACACAACATTGTCATTTTATTAGGGTTTTCGCTTCACAGAGATACAGGCGTGGGGCTTTTCACTCCTCCCACGATTGAAAGAGAAACATTCACAAACTGGAACTTAATGCAGAAATGTGGTGTCAGCAGCTACTACAGTGGTTTATCATAGTGATGCTCAGAAACTTGTATAATTTGTGGGAGTATTTTTTTTCTTTACTGACTCCCCGATCATCTGTCATAAGCGGTAAGGGGTATCCTAAGTGAAACATTTCAGCCACAGAAGTGGGTGGTATTTCCCAGACGTCATTCTGATGATTTCATCTGCATAAATACTTTTAGTTGTGTGTATTTGTTTGGGTGTGTGTGGCGTTGTATTACTTACGGTTCTGTCTCCATGCTGTTCAGTTTTGCTACAAAGTTCTTTGGTATGTAACCCTTCTGGCCGGTGAACAGAGACTCCGCCATGTACCATTCAGGATCATCACTGAGACACACATGTATTATATTTTAAACCAGGATAGTGCCTCTTCTTAAAACTGCACAAAACATTAAAACAGACTTCAACCTAAAGTTGTGACTTTTTTTAAAAGGGTTGTGATGAATTGATTTGTATTTTGTGACTTTTTTTTCTGCCAGCGTGGCTAAATTTTACTCTAAAGTTACACTGATGCCACTTCTGATTTCCTGAACTGAAAGTGATGACATTCTGTTGCATATGAGATACATCTCGGAACACACAGACACATGCGGGAGATACAGTGAATGCTTTTCACAACATCCGTCATTTATCTGAAATCCATTGAAAAGCATTCGAAATGCAAATGTTTTCTAAAGCCAGATAAAACAGTGCTGTCGTTCTGATCATTGTGATCAGGTTAAAATGCTTTTCAGGGGGTTTACTGTAGTAACATAAACAGGAAGTATTCACAGAAATGCTTGATAGTGAGGTCGTTACACTTCTGGTTATTGTGATCTACAAATGTAGATCAATTCCTTCTACTCTCAACTATCAAGTATAAATCTCCAAAAGACAATTATTAATATAATTCTTATTACATGTGAAGAGTTTACAGTTTACAAAATTTAAAGTTTACAGTTCATTAATTCATTTTCTTTTCAGCTTAGTCCTTTTATTAATCTGGGGTCACCACAGCAGAATGAACCGCCAACTTATCCAACATATGCATCACTGGAAAACATCCATACACACTCATTCACACACATACGGACAATTTAGCTTACCCAATTCACCTATACCACATGTTTTTGGACTTGTGGGGGAGCACCCGGAGGAAACTCAAGCGAACACGGAAAGAACATGCAAACTCCACACAGAAATGCCAACTGGCCCAGCCGAGGCTCAAACCAGCAACCGTCGTGCTACTCGCTGTGCCACCATGACGCCCAAGTTTAAATTTTTCCAAAAATTAGCATCTTTCTTTATGAGCATTTTATGTTTATGTTCAGTTATTTCATTTTAAATGCAATGAAATTAACGTGTTATTCATCAAAAAGGGAATTTATTGGACCTACACAACTATTTTAGAAGAAAATGTCAGACAGCACTTAGAGATTCAGCATATGAACTGCTCATGTGCAGAGCTAACAAATCAGGTGTTGGTACATTACACTCAAATAACTTGTGCTGCTTGTTCAAACTACTTTTAAATGAGTTGTAAAAATAATTCTTTTGTGTTTTTTTGTAGACAACTTAATGATTTTATGTTCAATCCATTACATGAAGTAATTGTGTGGAACCCAGCATTTTTACAGTGTATGCAGATTACTGTAGATCTACTGTTAGCCTGATGTAGTGTCAATCTTGCTTACCAGTTTAGGATTTTCATCTTCTCCCCTTTCTCAAACCCCAGGTCGTCGCTGTGAGCTGGATCATATTTGTATATGGCCACCACCAAATTCTCTGCAAAACAAAGAACATAAGAGTTTGACGTGCTCAGCCCCATTCAACAGCATGTCTGTGGGAAATCTGCTCACCTGGAAGAGGAGACGATGGTGGAGGTGTGTATTGAGATGGATAGGGAATCAGTGGATCAAAGTTCTGTGTGAGAAAACAAAGAGAACTATATATCAAAACCGCAAACAAATATGGTGACAGTGACTGTAAATCACACAGCATTTAACTGAGACTAGCATTATAAGTATTTAGTTATGGCTAGCAATTTCTCTTTATGAAATCAAAACCTCAATATCTGGCTCTTTTAATCAATGTCAATAATGTCATAAACCACACAAAGCCACTTCCTTAAACTGGGTGGAGCTCTTCTTATTTTCTTCTTTCACAGCCAATTATGAAAGAACCACCAAAGTGAGAGTAAACATTCCACCATTCTGATTATGCCATAAACAGCATCTGTTGTTCTCTTTATTTCTTAAATGCCTTTAATAAAAGCAAATCGCAAGGAAATGTGTTTTGAATTTAGCTAGATATTTTAGTACCCAATTGATTAACAACACAAAGGCTCATTTCCTTTAAGTTATGCAACCTTTAGTGGGTTGACCTGCCTGAAGAAATGGGTCAGTGGTGGGAACAGACAAAATAATTTTTAATTAGTTTCTTTTTTTCTTGTCTTTAACATGTGCTGCCAAATTGTATTTAGAGTAATAAATGCTTAAAATATTTTTAAGTAGAAAGCACAAATATGGACAAACCCAACCATTTACGTTAACTAACTAACATGTAACTTACATAAATTATATATGTTTAACACAGCTTAAGGTAAACTGTTGGGTTTGTCCATATTTTACCTCATTTAAACTGAAACAACTCGGCATTTGTTTTAAGTATCGTGTTAAGAAAAAAAAACTGAGGTTGGGCTGTTTTTAACACATCAGTGTGAGGTCGGTGGTCATCCACATTTAGCTGATGGCTGAGATTGCTGTTTGCTGCTTTAACATGCATTTAAATTGATGGTATTCAACCCAAATTAAGAAAAATATTGATAAACCTTAAAGAATGTAATTAAAAACGTTAACCCTTGTGTTTGGGTTTGTCCATATTCTAACTAACTGTTGCTTTTCTTTTAAAAGGTTTTCATCTTCATTCCTTTCTCAAATTTTCAACTAAACTAAAGTTAAACATCAAGCGATTTCCTGCAGTGTGATTTCCTGCAATTACACACACTCTTAAGAATTCTGGGTTGGTAAAATAGATAGGTAGGATAAAAATATAATAATAATAACCTAAATTTACATTTTTGTTCATATTTTACCCAAACTAGTCTTGAAACGGCCCAACTTTTTTCGAGCGCACATTCCATTTCGGTTTCATCTGATCATTTTTCAAAAAACGCTTTGTGTAGCACTTTGTGAGAGATCATTGTGTTTTGCCTTGTGTTATAAACCACAGACATTTGTAATGCATTTAGTTTAGAGAATGACTCCACCACTTCCTTTCGCTCGCTTCTCCTCTCATATTCAGACACTTTTCTATCACTGTCACATTACAGCATGCCATTTCTCAACTGCCTCACGAACAGAAAACTACCACATTTTATAAAGTTGACCATTTTCAGCTCAAGGTGTGAATTATACAGTGTGTCCATGGATAATCCTTTGTGTTACTTCTATATTACAATCTTATGCCCAGCCGAGATGAAAAAAAACCCACAACAATAACATAACGCATTACTTTTCCTTAAAAAAGTGACTGAAGGTTGTAATATATTACATTTAAAAGTAACTTTCCCCAACAATAGTGATCCTACGGGAATTTTTGAGGGTTGCAATGATCAGTGTCCTTCAACCCAATATCGCCACATCCCTAGCACAGTTGGCTAACCATTAGCTACCTTAATTAGCCTACATTAGCATAAGAGTTTTTCAAATGTATTTTTGAATTGTATAAAATAATGAAAATACTTAGTGTGGAATGTTTTATCACCCATTCCGGTGCTGTAAACTGGCTGCTATGTGACAACATGACGACTTTGCACTATCATGTGTTTAGTACACTTGACTAGTTTTACATTTTTTTTTTTGAGGTAAAAAAATGACATTACATTTCCAGGGAAGTTGGATACTCCCTTGGCTGCTGCTTGTATTTTAAATATGGATTATATGTTGTAAATTATGATTAAGCTCCATGTTGCTTCGATTGAATTATGCGAGTAGACTGTCAATAGATTTGCCTAAAGTTTGCTCTATAAGAATAAAATAGTAATTTGCTAAACCAGGATATAATGAGGTGACATTATTCTCCTCACACCATCCATCTAAAGAAATCTTTACCGTCTAAGAGTATTAGCAAGAGTATTAAACGTTTTAGAGTATCAGCAGATTAGCAGTATTATGATAGCACTAAAAATGACATCTGTATAGGTTCATGTACACATATGATTGTTGTTTATAAACATATACGATGAAAATGGATATTTCAATATGCTTAGAAGTAAAAAAGGAGACAATTATATGTTTAAAAGCAGTGTGTGAAAAACATACTACTATTCTGACTAAACTAATTCTACTAAACTAATTCTACTAAACAGTATGATAGAAAATATACAGGTCGTTCAGCGCCTCATTATTTACTTGAGCTTAATGATTTGTCAGTCATTTTCAATGGAAATCTTCTAAACCGGAAGTGGAAGCCATTATTTAAACACAGTACACACACACTGACACACAAACACACACCTGACTGACTGGAGGCTTGGGACAGTTACACTGGTCACACCATTCGTCTGGATGGTAGGAGAACTCATCATCAGGATCAAAAGAGCCGCAGTTCCCCATGTTTACTAAGCATCAGAGAAAACTGTAAGAATGCTGACTGTGTTAGACATAAATCCGTGTATATATTCAGTGGTTGATCAAAAAAAAGGAACCACCAATCTAGCACTTTGCAAACAAGCCAAAATTAATCATAAATAAATATATTTTGACATTATTTAGTGCTTTTTCACAAGGATTTTCCAAATAAAGTCTGATATTCAATATAAAAATTAGAGTAATAATAAATAAACTATGCCATTTATTATAGATAAATATTAAGATAACCATTAAGATTAAGACAGTGTAAAGTTACGCGTATTATAATTAGCTTAAAATGAATGATAAAACACATTACAAACACAAAAAACCTTTCCAATGATTATTTTAGACCAATTTAAAATAGGATGGTGTCTCTCACACAAAACAAAAACGATCATAACTAGGAATTGTGTAGCATGTAAACAATTGAAAACCCCTAATCTAGGCCTTTATGACCACTATTTATTGTAATATTCTCTTTGGATTTTCATTCCAGTATAGCTGCATTCAATTATTTCTGTGAGGTCTATCATACTCTAACTTTCCAATTATTATTTTAGACCTATTTAAAATAGGATGGTGTCTCCCGCACAAAACAAAAACGATCATATTTAGGGATATTTGTAGCATGTAAACCATTGGAAAAACCCTAATCTAGGTCAGTGTGACCACTATTTATTGTAATATTTTCTTTTGATTTTTATTCCAGTAGCTGCAGTCAATTATTTGTTTAAGATGTATCATACTGTAACTAAGAAGGAGTTAACGAAGCATATATTTTCTTTCTTTTTTTTTTTTTTTGAGAATAAAACAAAAGAACCACAAATATTCGTTATATATTTAGCTTTCAATGAGAAAAGCTGGGTAGGAAAAACAGATCAGGTCCAGATCTTTTAAAGGAGGTTAATCCTCTTTATGAATTCTAGACAAATTGTTTCCAACTCACACGCTGAGTTTCAGACGTTTTTTTGAATTAATGAAAAGATTAGGGTTAAACTAAACACGTGTTTTATTCTTGCTAATAATGATTTTTGTTACAAACATGGAACGTAATAAACAAATAAACAATCCTAGCACATATGTTTTTTTTAATGCATCTAAAGATCTGTAATGCTGTTTTATGTAGCGCACACACATGTAAACACACAAGTCCACGCATTTAGATTGGCCATAAGCAGATAAATAATCAGAGCTAATGTGCTAAGTCAATGTGTGTGTCTCAGTGGGATTTGGACTCGTGAGAAACTGTTGTCGGGTCAGGAAAAGCTGAACCCTCGGGTCAATAAGAACACTGTGTGCCTCTGGGACTGTTTAGGAGAACAGCCTGAATCAAAGCAGGATCTCCAAACAGAGACAAGACTTTCCACTGACCTCCTGACCCTATCGGTAACAGTGCAAATTCATCCCTGGAGATGCACGACAAGGTCAGATGTCTTTGGTTCCGATGAAACATGCAGTACAGTTAATGTTTGCATGACATGGGTGATCTTTTTCATCACAAATTGGAAATAATCTAGTGCTTGTTTTGTGTTCCACGCCGTGAAAAAATCATGTAAATGTGTATTTTCACAGAAATTGTCTGTAGCTCGTGATTTATCTGGTGTGTATTTGTGCTTTTAAACTGCATGATGGCGTCTTGATCTCTGCTCCGTCAATTTCTGATTGTTGCAAATCGCACCGTAAAGAAATAGAAGTTGCGGCAACAAATATTATTATTTATTTTGAACTTATTAAAATAACTTATTAATATTATTTTTAATATTATTTATTAATATTGCAACTTATTTTTTAAGTTATGCAAGATTTAAATTTATGTTTTAAGTTGAGTTTAAAGTGAGTTGAAGTTAATTTGATTAAACTTTTTAAAAGTAAGGAAGCAAGTTCATTTTTTTAAAGTGTGAACTCTGCAGTATATCAAATCGACTCTCGTTGTTATTATTAGAGTTTGATATGACACTTTTTTTTCTGGAGTGGTCAATACACAAAGATTGTGTCATTTATTTCCAGTACGTTTGTCAGAGTTTACATTAAAAAAATCTAAATGTCTTTGTTACGCAGGAGAAAGTAAGTCATATAGGGTGTATTATTGATGGCAGATGGTTTCGTGCTCCTTCAGACCCGTGTTTTCTCCTGTTTCAGAGGATGTGTTTCCGTAGTTTTGAAATAAGGGCAAACGGATCGGATGCCTCTAAAATCCCACTGACAGAATCACAGGATTTTCATGTATCGCTGTGCACTCTCAACATCATGCTGGCGAGCGAACAGAGGCCAAGAGGTTGAGACACGAGGGATAAACTTGACTGATTCACACCAAACAATCAGAGCCAAACCAGTGCTTGGAATTTATATACCGAACCATGTTTTCAGTTTTCTTTTTAAAAATGTTTTAGCGATTTTCATACACCAGAAAAAATAACTGTTTATGTCTGATACTTACCCTAAAAAATGAAATAAATAATATCACATTTATACATTAGCATATTGTGAAGGTAGAAAGTGAGTGTGAAAATAATTAAGCCACCTTTAGAAAGTGGCAGCTACTATAGGTAATATATTTGCCCTACTACTAAAATTTTATCTATAGGGATTTTTCTTCAGGAAATTCCCTTTATCAAAAAGTGCCACTAGTGTTAATCTATTAGGGCTTTTCTGTGACTGAAGAAGAAAACGTTTTCTGTTTTATTGATTTAGTATTTAAACCGTGTCAATCTGAAAACACTGTTAGTACTGAAAGTGTACATCTAATAATGTGAAATTTTCTTGACTGATCTTACGATTGAACGAAACAACACTAAACAAATCAAAACTGTGAAACAAATTAATAAAACAAATGTGACACATTTTAATAATTAAGAAGACAGCAGCGTAATTGTGCTCTAGAAATGTTGCTTGAATTCGTATTTCAAGCCGAACACACCCAGATTGACTTCTACATCACATATACGATGGTGATATTTGACCGATATGGAAAGTTGTACATAATATTCATTTGTATAGCAATTTGTAAGTAATTATCATCGTGTCTGTTTTAGACTGTTCAACATTTTTAGATTTAATTTATTTTTATCGATTTATTTGAAATACTTTGTAAGAAAGTGTAATCTCAATCAATCTCAGGCTTTAATTTATAAAGTCTCAACCCATACATCTGTCGCTTATTTACAAATGATACCATCTGAGAATACTTTTAAAGTGTTTCGATAACAACCACTCCTTAACATGAAGTCAAGTAAAGTTAGCTCCCAACTAGTAAAACTTACCTTGTTTTTGTCGACAGAAGACACAGATATCAATGCTAGGCCACTTCAGCAGGCATTGCCACGTCACATAACCGTTATACTTCACCTAAGAACACATTTCACCCCAAATTACAGACGAACCATCGAGATCTTCTTCGGCGTGTTTCAAAGACATGTGCTGCCAAATTGTAAAGAGGTGTACGTCACATCACAGTTTTACTTCCCACCTTAACAGAAGCACTTGATTTACAAAGGCATCTCTCTCTCACACACACACACACACACATGCGTGCGCGCACACACCACATCGGTGCAGAGCAAGCTGAGGATAGAGCTTCCTGTCGTTGAGGTGTTTGAGCTGATATTTAACATTTTTTTCAGCAGGTGCTCGTCGCTCTGAGCAGCTGCTGTCACTGGGGTGAAGGATTCTGGGTCAGGACTCCACTTGTCACCTGGTTTTGTGGCGCCATGATGTCAAAGAATGGAAATTTTTAACGGCACTCATGGGTTTTTGGCTTGTGCTTGTGCTTGTACTGAAAAGAGCTGCAATACCTCCCATTTGAATATTCATTTACACTTCTGCATTTGGCAAATTGCATTGAGGATGCACATTTTATCAGTTCTTGATTTCCATGGGAATCAACCCCACAACCTTGGCATTGTTCAAGCCATGCTCGACCAGTTGAGCTGCAGAAAGGCTTTTATGTGTATCATGCATTGCTATTTCATCATAGATTTGTTTGTTCTGCATTTGTTTTTAGACAAAGTCAATGTGTCAAAGTGCAGAGCGCTCAGCAGCATCATTTCTAAGATAGAGTGACGTTTTTTAAGCAGTTACTTGGATATAATGAAGACATCTCATGCCTCTCTTCATTATCTGACTACTTGTCGCTCTCTCTGAGCAAACCGCACACTTTTGTTGTGGCATCAGGCTGCAGATACAGCATGCAGTTGCAGGAAGTCGCAGCCCAAACATTCAAAGGAAATGAGGTACATTCTTCACTTTTCGACTGAAGGAACGCTCGTCTTAATTTAGACACTTGGGCCCTGCTCTGTCATTTGTGTTTATTTTTGGTTTGTGTCATCCAACACTCTACACTCTTCGGACTTCACCTCTTCATGTGGTGAGTCCGGTGATTGCAGCAGAAAAAGAGTGCTTCGCTGTGGTTTTGAAGGCAGAGAGATTGTATAGTGAAAATATTAGCTCTATTAAACCCGTATTGCTTAATTCTTGCAAGATTGGCAACACAATAAGATCATTTTGGCCACAGTACCAAATCCTGGTGGTTGTTTTTGATTGTGACAGACTGCAGCAATGGCTTCGGGTTTTTTCTATTCTTTGGGGTCTTGTGGTTGAGAAGATGATGGGGATGGGGATGGGGGGGTTGAGGGTGAGAGCATGTGGAGCGAGGCATTAACAGACATGTTCATGTTCACATTCATCTCATGTGAGAACAAATGCTCAGATGATGATGAAATTGTAAATTCGTTCATTGAGTGTCTGGGATCCTCAGGGGCCGCAAGTGGGTGCTGGGAGATCTGTGGAAAATTTGAAAAGTTAAAATGTTTTATTGGTAAAACAAATATTCTTAGTTATGATCTGGAGGTTCATTTCTCCTCATTTGCAACATTCATTCATTCATTCATTCATTCATTTTCCTTCGGCTTAAACCCATATCAGGGGTCACCACAGCAAAATGGCATACTGGCATTCTGGCAACTAATCTGGCTTACGTTTTACCCAGCGGATGCCCTTCTAGCCACAACCCAGTTCTGGGAAACACCTATAGACTCTTGATTTCACATACTATGGCCAATTTTAAGTTAACCCAATTCACCTAAACCGCACGTCTTTGGACTGTGGGGGTAACCAGAGCACCTGGAGGAAACCCACATGAACATGGGCAGAACATGCAAACTCCACAAATGTCAACTATCCCAGCCAGGACTCAAACCAGTGACCCTACTGTGAGGCAACTGTGCTAACTACTGAACCATTGTGCCGCCCGTTTGCAACATTAAATTTTATAAAATAACTATTTCATTGCCATTGTGTATATATATGTACAAACAGAAGAAGAACAATCATTGGCTCGTACTGTAGACATACAGAGGACAATATAAAGGAAAACAAAATAGACAAAAAACAAAAAAATGCATCATAATCACAAAACATACAATCAAAACTAGAGAGGGTATATAACATAAACCTCAAATGAGTCACTGGATTGTTCTTGAGATGTAGATTTGTCAAATAATTCAAGAAATTGCCCCCAAGTAGCCAAACATTTTCTTATGTAGTTAGTCCTTGAAACTCCTTAAAAGTCTCTCCATCTGATTAACTGATATCATGTAAGAAATCCAGTTCTGGAATGAGGAGGGTAAAGGTGATTTCCAATAATTAAGCCACTGCCATGCCTTGCATTAAAGACTCTTGCATTGTTTGAGGGAGAGAAGGTGTATTTTCTGAGAAGCCAAAGATGGCAAGTTCAGCATCTGGTAGAAAAGGTCTTCTAAAAGCCTTGGAGTAGCAGTCAAATATGTTTGTCCAGAATCTATTTAGTAAGGAACATAGCCTCTTTGTACATAGCCTTTCTAACATCTTTGTATGTAAGTCAAACAATTGTCACATGTGTCTCCAGAGAGCTTGATTCCCAAATATTTCCGAGGCAACTTTAGAGGATACTGTAACACAACTTAATAAAAACACACATTTAGAAATAAGATGTCTTAAATCAGGGGAGTTCGTAAAGATATCTTAAAACACATGTTTTTCTGGACAGAGTTCGAAAATGAGAATTTTAGACTTCACAAAATGCTTGATTTGCAAATAACAGGAGAAAATGTGTATGAGGGAGATCAAATTTTTCCCTTAATTGACTGAAGGAAGCGGTTGCCCCTCGACATAATGCCCCTCGACATAAGGATCCTTGATAAAACACAAACCGTTTTTCGTTTAAACATAATAAGATTAATCAGTCTATGCAGGTAAGAATGAATGATTCTGACAGATCGGTGCATTTGGTTTTCAACAAAAAACTCAGTTTTAATTTAAAACTTTAGTCGTGTCCGGCTTGGAGAACAACATTGCCATTAGGGAGGTCCCTAAAGGCAAATTAGCCTCCACTTGCACCCATAGGGGTCTCAGCTGCAGAGTTAACTGGATTGAACAACATTTAACATAATATTTAAATAGTATTTTGAATATATTATCATGTTATATTAAAATGTTATCATATTTGATACTTTAAATCCAAATGCATTTAAAACAAGTAAAATATATTAATAATGGCTTAAATTTAGATTAGATTTACAGATTTCCAAATAACAATATTACAATATTGTAAACAAAGTAGTTGCTGTTTTCAATTAAGCTAAGTCTTTATAGTAAGTGGCTGTAATTTCTATCACTATGTACAAATGTTTTTACATTATTCTTTCATTTAAAAATATCTGAAAGTAATTACATATTTAGTTAATTTCTTTAATTAAAATTATAATAACACTCTTATAATGATTATGTAATTGTATAATTACACCAACTCTTACACTTTAACCCACCAATACCACCTGACTAGTCCCTAACCTCACCTATATATACCACCTCAATAGCACCGCGCAATACAATATGAGCACAATAAGTACATTGTATGTAGTTTTTCATGTAAATATATAGTAGATATGACCACTAAATATAAAGACCAAATAAAGCTTATAACTTCAACTTATGGTGGTGGTGTGGAGAGACCCCCCTCATGATTGTGAAGCGCTTTGGGTGTATGGCCATACACAATAAATGCGCTATATAAATACACATCACTTACTTATACTTAAATTAAACAGATTTGATGTATCAAGGTGAATAAAAAAATGAAATTGAAACAACTCTACTTCTAATTAATGAAATGTTGGAAGATCAAAATATCAAAGTTGAACAGATGTTTTTGCTTGGGCTTAGCTAAAGTTTAAAAACTGCAAAAATATACTTTAGTGCTTACATACTTTAAACTTTAGTGGAATGGTATTTTTAAAATA
>CAIGQQ010034504.1:975610-987728 GCA_903798035.1 Danio albolineatus | reverse complement strand
CAGGTGACCTAAATAGTTCGTGTTTCTGTTTGAAGGAGGAATCAAAAGCAGCTCTTCAATGGAGGTTTTGCCCTAATGCCACTGGGTTTATGAGATATCAACTACAAAAGGGCGTAATGTCAGTGCTGAAAATGGCTTAAGGAAAGACAGCTTTCTCTGTCATGCCTCGCTCTCACTCTCTCTTTTTTCCCTCTCTCTCCCTCTCTCCAATATTTATCTAGGATGAGATCATTTCTTGGCAGTCACATTGCCTGCTTTTGTCAGCCAGTCCCATCACCGCATTTACAATCAATACAGAAACTGGTCCATTGTTTGACTTTTTTTATGGACATTAACGCAGCCTGTTCTGATCAATTTCATTTATTTTTAGTCATGTGACACATTACATTAAGATCATTTTGGTTTTGTAAGTTTAAGACAACTTTTCAAATTTTGATCAATAAGACAAAGACTTCAAATGTATATATTTAGAAATATAAAATTTATTTATACAACAGTGAAAGGATCATATATTGTTATTATAGAAAATGAGATCTCTTGAATTACAATATCCATCATCATATCCCTTAAAATGAACATAAAGGCATCTTTATTAATAGTTTATTTGGACTTTTTAAGGCAGTTGTGTTCATTAAAAAAGTCAGTCATCGTTTTCATTTTAATGAAGTTGATTGAAAGCAAAAGCATGTTTTGTGTAGTAAACATCTGCTCATCAAACATTGGATTAATCAAAACGTATACAGTACACGAGCATTCAGAAGTTCAGAATCTGTACGATTTTTTAATGATTTTGGAAAAAAAACTCTGCTCACCAAAGCTGCAAGTATTTAATCAAAAATACAGTACATATTTTAATCATTAAAACAGTGAAATATAAAGAAATATCAGCTGATTTCATTAATTTTTTATTTTTATATTTTTTAAAACATTATTTATTTCCGGGTTGGCCATTACTCCAGTGTTTAATGGCTCATTATCCTTCATTTTATAACAATATTATAGGCTATTATATATATATACACACACACACACACACACACACACACATACAGTGTTGAGTAAAGTTACTTTAGAAAGTAATGTATTACAATATTGAGTTACTTCCCAAAAAAGTAACTAGTTGCATTACTTATTTACTTTTTATAGTAAGTAATGCATTACAGTATTTTTGAGTTGCTTTAGCCTTACTTTTTATTACCTAGCTGAGGCTTGATCTCTGTCAGAATGTTTTTTTCTTTTTTTTTATAGAGGAGCTCTGCAATTTACAACGCACTGTATAACCTACACCTACATTTAAAATAACCATGTTAGTTGTTATCTGAGATGTTATCTGAGAAATTATTGTCCCCAGAGTAGCGTGCTTGCTGCTTTTGTACTTTTTTTCGTAAGTCACTGTTCATTGAGACAATCCCCTTTTTCTTGATGCAGTCAAAATAATGAATAGCTTCTCTCATTGACTGCGTGATTCATTGTGACTAATTTTAATTCAGAAATTTATTTTTTTTAATTACAAATATTATTCATTTTTTTAAAGTAATGCATTACTTACTTGTTACATAGAAAAGTAATTACATAACTCACGATACTTGTGATGTGTTACCCCCAACACTGTGTGTGCGTGTGTATGTATGTATGTATGTGTGTATGTATATATGTGTGTATGTATGTCTATGCATGTATATTCAGTCTCTAGCTGAAATTTAACAAATTATAAAGATCCTCTTTATGTTTTGATTTTATTATAGAGCTTTTTTTAAGGTTTGCACTAAATATCTATGCACAAACACAGTGCCATGTCTCCAGTGCCATGTAATAAAGTAAATCAAACTTCAATGGATTCTACGGAAGTACAAACAACACTATAAAATCCTTTAAACCTACTGACCTTACTGCGTAACTGAAAGTTTCTCAAACATCAACCAAAAAACGTACCCTCAACTTTAGACAGCGAACTGATCATGCAGAACAGAAGCTGAAATTGGCTTTTCATTTGATGCAGCTCTTGGTTATTTTTAGGTTTTAGGAGACAAGGTGATAAAATGCCTGAATACAAACTCACACTTCCTGCGAAGCTGCTGCTCGGGACCGAAGCCAACCTGAGAGGACACAGTGTTTCCTTCTCTGATGTGTGATGATCACACACCTTTTCACACACACAGAAGCAGGTTCCTCCTGATTCTCGGGTCACTTCAGATGTTGTTAAATTTAAATAGAGAAAATATTTTCCAACACTGGGCTGTGGCAAATCCACTTACACAAGTGCTTCTGTCGTTGTACAGCAGATCAAGGACTGCTGCCGTAGTGCTGCTTTTCTCATATGATCACCTGTTGTAGTTAGTAAGGCTCAGTGAATTTGGTAACAATTTACAATAAGGTTCCATTTTTAGAAATCAGTTAACCTCACTATTTAACATTTAACAAACTATAATATGCCTTAAACATTATTCTTAGTCAATGTTAATTTAAACATACTAATACACTATTAATGATCAACTAATGTACAAAACCAAAAGATTTTTCACTGTAAAAAAAAATCTGTAAATTAGTGGTTTTAAGTATTTTGTGATTCATGTTTTTATTTTTGCCCATATATTTATGCTTTTGAACTGCATTATGGGACCTTGACATTTCTTCCAAAAACTTTTAACCTTGAAAAGATTTAAAAAGTGACTTTTAGTAACCTTTTAAATAGTTTAAAGTGATGTATTCTCTGGTTTGGTGTTGTATGTTGCAGTACGAAAACCTTGTAATAAGCTGCCAGTACATTTTCAGTTTTTTTACAGACTTATTTCTCAATATATTATTTCTTATACATTATTATTTCAAACTACTAAAATGTCAATAAAGGTCACTTTGTTAAATGGCACAGTTGAATCTTCGACATCAAAAGTCGACAGAGCAGAGATCAACGTCCCATATTGCAATTCACAACCGTAAATAAATGGCAAACTTGTAAATCACAAAATACAGAAACTGTTCATTAACAGATCTTGTTTTACAGTGTAGAACAACTTTTTGGTTCCGCAAAGAACGTTTTCGTGAAGAGGAGCATTCTCCACAGTGTGAAGAACATTTTAATATAGAAAAATGTTTGTGGAGTGAAAGGGTTTCATGCATTTTTAATGCCAAAAAAGAGTCCTTTTTAAGGGTGACTGACAGGAACTAACAATGAATAGTAAACTAACACTAACAAAGATTAATAAACGCTGTAACTAGAGATGAGAGTGGAAACAAATCTGAAGGAAATTATAGATGTAATTCTAGACAGGACTAATTGATATTTACTAGTAGATATGCCCATATACACTCTTATATGCTTATTATTTCCAATTTTCTAAAAGTTCAATTTAAAACAGCTCAGTTTGAGACAAAATTTAGTAGTTTGCATTAGGGCATATTAATCTCAGTAATAATTTGATCATAAGTAATAATTGGTAATTTGGCTATCTTAAACATGTGCACAGTTCCCATTATTACATGTTGTAGGTACATTTGAAAGCTGACTAGTTCTAAATCATCCTGAGTTGGACGAATTTAAGTTTACTTTTATCACCCAACCCTAATTGTTGTTCATTGTAGATTGCCATCATTTACTCACCCTACACTTCCAAACACGCCTGAGTTTCTTTCTTCTGTTCAACATGAAGGAAGATATTTTGAAGAATGTTGACTTTCGTGTTTTTTTTTTTTTTGTTCTTGCAATGGAAGCTGTTTTCCACCATTCTTCAGAATATCTTATTTTTAAAAGAAAGATATTAATAAAAGGTTTAAAATCACTCAAGTGAGCCTAAATGGAGAGGAAATTTTCATTTTTGGGCGAACTATCCCTTTCAAACATATCTAATGGGACCTTACTGAAAAATGTTACCACGATATTGTTTAATATAGTCTAATTTTAACGCCAAAATAATAATTTAAAAAACCTTTGGCTTCCAGTGTCTGCACTGAATAAAAGGTAATGTACTGAGTAAAGTCTCTCATAGCCTCATCTCTCAACAGAGTGAGAATCGCCTGGAGTTGAGGTTCATCTTGGTGAGACCCAGATGTTTGAGAGGTGTGGAAAGAGTGAAGGCGGCTTTCATGGGGATGTCACAAAGCAGGTCTGAGTCCTCCTCACACTCCTCCAGCTCATACGTGGCATCATCCAGCATCTCTTTATGACGGTGGCACACCTGCTCCACCTTCAGCCTGTGGATCTCCACCCGTAAGCGGATCAACTGCCGAGCCAGACGGTTGTCCTGCATCTGCATCTCCCTCTGAGAAAAAAATGCAAGGGAAAGAGAGTGAGGATGATGTATAGCACACACTTCACTGTGCTCTGGCAGACCAGCACTAATTATGAGATTAAATTAGTCAGCTTTCACACATGGAATTGGGCACAACTTTGTCAAACACCCACTCAAGTTTCTGCACCTGTGTGGTATTTAAGTGGAATATGCCAAGAGAATGGAGCCATGCCACCTGTGTCGCACAATGCCAGATTTCAAGATCAGTTGGCATTGCTTTACAGCAGTCTGGATCTTTCGACAAATACAAATAACTGCTTCAGACAACTGCTGATCTGTTAAAGTATGTGTTTGACAGTATTTTCATCATGAAACCACTTTGAAATTTTCTATTCCTTTGGGATGTGATTTATAGTGTTTGAGGAAAACATTTTGTTGTATTCTGTAAAATATACTGATAATATTTCCTCAAGAAGAAGAAAAACGTAACATGTTTTCAGACTTGTTTAAATACACACAATACCAGTATTTAAATTTAAGACCAGAACAAATCTATATTTGCTGCAATAACACTGATTGTTTTCATATGAAATTAGGAAAAATCTCATTAGACATTAATAGAATAAAACACCAAGTACTTACATAGATTTGAATACAAGTAAGCTGTTCAACATTCTTGTTTACTTTTTTTTTTACTATTGTACATTTTGCAGAATTAGTTGCTAATTTGTACATTTTTGCACAGTCTGCTCAAGTTTTCAGTATTGAAGATGGTTTTAAGTCTCCAAAATGACCCACATTTTGCACAAATGTTAAAAAAGAAAGAAAGAAAGAAAGAAAGAAAGAAAGAAAGAAAGAAAGAAAGAAAGAAAGAAAGAAAGAAAGAAAGAAAGAATTCCATATATATACCACTGATGTCAAACAGTTCCTGGAGGGCCGCAGCGCTACACAGTTTAGTTCCAACCCAATTAAACACACCTGATCAAACTAACTGAGCCTTTTGTTTAAAACCTTCATTTAAGTTGTTGAAGCAGGGTTGGAACTAAACTGTAGGGCAGCGGCCCTCCAGGAACTAATTTTGATACCCCCTAATGTATACAGATACATAAATTTATTCAACATTAGATAAATTAAAAAAGAGAAAAAATATTCACTATTCATTCTCCCTTAGGTGGTTCTATAAACCTTTCTGTATTTCATTCTTCTGTTGAACATTAAAAAAAGATTCTTTGAAAAACGCTGAAAACCTGTAACCATCGACTTCCATAATGGGAAATACCACAAGGATGTCAGTGGTTACAGGTTTCCCAGCTTTCTTTAAAATATTTTCTGTAGTGATCAACAAATTCAAACAGGTTTGGAATGAGCAAAGTGTGAGTAAATGATGACAGAATGTTCAGTTTTGGGTGAACTATATATGCCTTTAACTTTGTCAATTAAAAACAAAAGATTGTGAAACATAAATACAATACCAGTTCGCCTCTGAGCCACTCTAAAGCGTCGTCTATAGTATCAAATCCACATATATTCTTATAAGGCATGCCATCTTTCCAGATGTCTGACATTTGGCTGTCCTTCTCCACAGAGTCCGGGCTGCCGACATTTGAACCGTGCGCTGCCGCATCAGTCCACGGCCGAGACTGCAGTCGCTCCTTCCACTCCAGGTAGGACGGTCTGCGGGTCTGAAGCTTGAGTTTCTCGGTGAGGGCTTTGACACTATCCAGATCCTCCGTATCTCCCTCAGAGCCCTCATCCGCTCCCAGCTCTCTGAACTCCATCTCTGTGCTGCTGCTCAGACATGTGCGCTGCGCATGATCATGTGCGCACTCCAGTCATTAATCTCAAGAGGTGTGCTCTGCTTGTGTTTATGTAGACAGAAAAGTGACCGCCCATGTTCTGCAGACTAATAACAGAATTTTTAGACCGTCTGAACTTGAATGTTGCGGCCAGACGCAACATTTCGTGCTCATGTGGAGCTATTCATGAGTCACAGGGTCAGTGATACTTTTAAACTCACACGCAAAACCCACAGACTGCAAAAGGTAATTTTATGTGGAGCTATTCAAGTGTCACAGGGTCAATGACACATTTAACTTCAGAAAAAAACACACAGGTTTAAAAAAACATCTACAGTTTTCATCATGACATCTGGTTTCATAAAAGCAATAAGATTTAAGACAAAGTCGGCTATGTCTGAATATTTAGGTTATTAATCTCTTACTGGCGCAAACGCAAACAGCTTCTCTAATCAGCTCTATATTGCTTCGACGCCTTAAAATAGTTTTATGACAAAATGTCTCCATCTTCTGCTGATGCTGAGAAATTGAGTGTTCATATGAATCAGGTCTGATAATCTATCAGGTTATTTATATGCTGAATGTGTGCGGAAATTATTGTGTAAAAAATGTTAAAACAATTTAGTTATTTTCTCTTTTTTATTATTATAATAAGATCAATCGATTCCAATCAATTGCTCAGATAATATTGTATTAGAATAAACAGGGATTGGTGTTACAAAAGCTACACATTAATAAAGCATTATTACAAATAAAAATGATTATTAAGATGAATACGAAAATGCAAAAAATGGCTACTGTATTGAGTAAAGTACATGAATCACTTTGTGATTTCTGTTTTGTTTTCTTTTTTGGCACAATGTCTCCCTCGTCTGCTGATGTCGAGAAATTGCAAGATAAGTTTATTTTTTTATTTTTTTATTTATTTTATAAGGCTATTTTTATTTTATATTTTATTATTATTATTTCAAGCTGAACATACAACCAATATGGTACATACTTACAACATACTGTCATCTCAAGGTTTAGTAACAAAATAGGCAAACAGAATGCGCATCTCAAGAATAAAAAAAGAACAGTTTTATAAATAAATTGCAATAAAAATTGCAAGAGAAGTATTTCATTTTTTTTATCTATTACAACCTAGCAACTCTCAATCTACATTCCTACTCTCACCTATGGTCTTGAACTTTGGGTCATGACTGAAAGGACAAGATACAAGAGGCCGAAATGAGTTTCCTTCGCAGGGTTGCAGGGCGATGGATAGGGTGATTAGCTTTGTCACCCGCGAAGAGCTCGGAGTGGAGCCTCTGCTCTTCCACATCAAGAGAAGTCAGCTGAGGTGGCTCGGGCATCTGTTTCGGATGCCTCCTGGACGCCTAGGGAGGTGTTTCAGACATGTCCCACCAGGAGGAGGTGTCTGGGAAGACCCAGGATACGCTGGAGGGACTATGTCTCTCGGCTGGCCTGGGAACGCCTCGGGATCCCTCCAGAGGAGCTGGAGTAAGTGTTTAGAGAGGGAAGTCTGGAGTTCTCTTCTAAGACTGCTGCCCCTGCGACTCGGCCCCGGATAAGCGGATGAAAATTACATGATGAGGTTACGAACCTAGCAGATGAAAATGTAGGCTATATGTGCCAAAGGAGTTTGTAATTTTTAAAAAAGTTGTAATAAAAGTTGTAATAATTCAAATATATAATTAGGCTATAATTATAAAAACACTTAAAACCCCGGTCAGATCACACGATTTTGCCATGATTTTCTTGACGTAGGGCATCGTTGAGAATCGTAAATGACAAATAGGCGTCGTGAAACAAGATTCAATGTAAAAATTGTGTGATCTGACTGGGGCTTAATACACATTACACTAGAATAACATAAATAAATAAAAAATTATCAAAATACATCTATTAATAAATAAATACAGGCCTAATGAGTAAAGCACATTATAAACAGAATGTTTTCCAAATATTATTTAGAATTTAGAATATATTTTAACAAAATAAGCTTCAAGAAACTCGGCTAAGTATATTTAAGGAATGGCCTCTTAAAATCCATTGTGCTAGGGATTTTTCTCATCTAAGGGAAATAGAGAAATAAAAAAGTAGAAAAAACTAAAGAAAATAGCCTACTTAAAATAAATAAATACATAATTTATTTAAGATGGTTGCAGTAAACAGGCTAACTTTATTTTATTTTTGCCCTAATATTGTCTAAAATGTCAGTAAGAGAGATTGCAATAGAAACTGCCACAACAATAATAACAAAAGAAAAATCTGAAAAAACAGGAGAGGGGCTGGGGCTTAAATACAGTGCACGGAAACGAAAGTAGAGGGAACTGCTCAAGAAGCGCGCGACCGACACACCTCCTGCTTCTCGCGTACTGTCGCTCTCAACGGCGGTTTGTAGTCGCCAGATGAGTTTTATAATATAGACTGATAACACAACGGACTGGGACAGCGTTTTCTACAGGATTGCAAATAGAAATTGCGGAAGATCTACTACAGTGACTCAATCGCCCACCAGCTTTCTAAACATTTTCTAAAAGCGTGAGAAGCACCAGATGGTGGTTGCTGTCGCAGAGAAATGGAGCTGTCGTCGGAGCACATCAAGACCGCCAATGTTGAAGATGTTACCCTGAGGAGACCTTTCCATCCAGCGCTCAGAGGAACCCTGTGTGTGACCAGCCACCACCTTCTGTTCTCAGACAGAAAGGATGAAGCTTCCTGGCAACTTCTCTTACTCCTCAAGAACATCGATGCCATTGAGAAAAGGTAGACAGATGGATGCTCTCGTCAACAGGAGCTTAGATTTAATAGGTTGTTATTATAATAAGGTAATTTATTAGGTTCATAAACAAGAAAGTAGTTCAAGATGGTTGGTTTTATCTGGTTTATGAAGCAGAGAACATGGCCCATCTAGTCTGTACAAGATGTAGTTTAAATGCTTGAGACCACCATATAGATCTTACAGCAGCTTTAAATAGTGGCAATTTGGTTTTGTTAGGATAAATGAGTGTAATCAGGTGGATTTAGTGGTGTTAAATAATGTTTTTGTAGTGTTGTTTCACATTTAGCCTACATCTTATGTACAGTACTTAACATTATATAAACTGGGCGATAACTATAGATACTATTCCAACATAACCCATTTAGTTATTATAAAAGAGTACTTTCTAAGGTAAGTATATTGTTAGTATATATGAAGCATGCATACTTTAAAGTCCAACCTGGAATTCTGATCTTTACCTTTACCAATTATTTTTACTTTTACCATTTTAAACACAGCATGAATTTTATGTACTGTTGATCAATGCTAAAACATGTCCTGCTTTTAATCACAGCATAATATTACTTCTGTCCTTTGTCAATGCATAATTCATATTCTTGTTAATCTATGCATCTGTTCTTTGAGTCTTACATCATAATTACAGCAGATCATCAATGACAGTTGTGTTTGTGTGTTGTGTTTGATCCCTGAAGTAACCTGCTTCTGTAATAATTAACTCTAATTCTGTCTTTCTCTAATTTTACCCATCACGTTTCCTGCGTGTCAGTGTCGAGAATCTTTTCGGATACCCCAGGTACAGAAACCGGCCCAGTGTTTGATTTGTGGACTGTTAATATTGCTCACTAAAGCTGCCGTTTCATTCTGATCTGCCTTCTGCTGTTACTTTATACAGTATTGCCATAAAAGAGTTAAGCAGTGGAGGTCATTTCAGAATAAAATAACAACTTCTATAATGAGCTGAGCTGGCAAAGGTGAACGCTTATGGCAGAAAGGAAAAACAAAATATTTTGCAAGATCATCTATGCTTTGCAATGAGCATTTGCGCAACTGACCATGCTTTTTTGTGTTTCATGCAAACCAGAAACAGTTATGTACATGCTCTAAATCCAATGAGATGTGCTGTTAGTTTACATTGTGTAAAAGTTATATTTAGAGTTACTGTTTCTCTGCTAGTCTTATGCACATGGCTTGTTTTTGCTTCCTGCTTCCGTCTCTTCTGAGGCCCCAGTGGGGACGATTGTATGGAATCTGAGAGTGTGAGAAAACATGTACTTAAAAACGGGTGGGGGTGTTGTGCATATGTGTCTAATTCAGGGCTGTTGGACAATCCTCTGGTACAATCACCATTAAATGTAAGGACCTGCTTGTTCTTCAGCTGGAAATTCCTGGAATGGAGGAATGTCTGAACATTGCCAGTTCTATAGAGGTACTAAATATAGTTGTTATTATTATCTGAGGGCAAAACAGGGATTAGTAGTAATGTTGCTTATTTTTTATATGTACTGTACAGATCAACTTTACATTATTTGAAAGAAATTGTGTATGTCTCACCAAAGTTGCATTTATTTAATTACAAATACAAGATAAATGTACAGACCTCAGAGTTGTCAATGGCATTTGACTATTTGATTGATTTTGGAATTCGGATTGTTCAGAACCATTTGGGCATTTGGATGTGTCATTCAGTTTAACAGTAACATTTTAAACAATATTATTTAATACTACACCAATACAGCACAATTTGAGTCAATAGATATTAGACTTTTGTCTTTGTTTTGCTATTTATGTCTGTTATTTATTTCATGTTATGGCTGAAGAGGGTCAGCCGATGTTAAATTATGTACACTGTTAGACATTTTGTTGTATTTTTGCAGCAACTTACTGGCAGCACTGTTGCCAGAAATTTACCGCAACTGCTCCTTTACAGTAACTTGCCTATAAGTGTGTTTACAGTAGCAGGGCCCTACTGCAAATTCATTTTACAGTAAAATAGCTTTACCGCAACTTCTTTTCATGGTAAAATTACCCTTATTCATTCATTCATTTTCTTTTCTGCTTAGTCCCCTTAAAATTACCCTTATAACATTTTAAATTTACATTATGACATTTTTAAGAGATTACACTGACAGTACAAAACCTTTATTTTTAGAATTTACTGTTGAATTGATTACATTCCAAACAAGTGAGAAGATCCATACAACACTGTTTAATATTCATTGTTACTATATCCATTTTAAATGGTTTACAAAAGTAATTTTCATTCATCAATCTATATTAAATACATTTTTCAATACTAGTACTTTAATTCAGTTTTCATTAACTGTTTCATTTTTTTCTTCAACTACAGTAGCAGTACTTGATTACTTTGATTACAGTAGAATTCCGCAAATGTGTAATATGCAGTAAGTTACTGTAAAAGTTTTAAAATTGTCCACAATGCAGTGCATATTACAGTAGGGAACTGTAAAGAATATATGTGGTATTTTACAAGGAGTTTTTTGCAGTAAATAACTCTCGAATTGTGGCAAATTCCAACACTGAACTTTGTCTAAATACTTGTACAATTCTGAATTTAGACATCATGAATACAGTTTGGAATAGGGCTGCACAATATATTGTTTCAACATCGATATCGCAATGTGATCAATCGCAATAGTCACATCTTACGCAATGTTGAGTCTGGATTATAATTTATTATTTTGCAAGTGTTTTTTGAGGCCTGTGACTGTGGGAGTACTTATACCTCAATACAGTTCAACTTCTCTGAAAACAATAAAATGCTGTTTATCTAACTTGTATCTTTTACTTTACTGAACTTATCTATGCTTGTAGATTGTTTTTTATATTTTATGCATACAGTATGCATTCCCCTACATAATCATTCCAAATCGATCTAAAATTATAAATTCTTTCCAGATAGTTATTCAACCAATCTAGTGAGATTGTATCCCTATCACCATATATACTGTATCACAGAATAAAAAGAAATATCACAGTGTTAAATTTTTCCAATATCTTGCAGCCCTAGTTTGGAGTATTAATATATCTAGATTTGTTTAGTGTTTGGGCGCCACGGTGGCCGAGTGGGTAGCACGATCGCCTCACAGCAAGAAGGTCGCTGGTTTGAGCCTCGGCTGGGTCAGTTGGCATTTCTGTGTGGAGTTTGCATGTTCTCCCCGTGGTTGTGTGGGTTTGCTCCGGTTTCCCCCACAAGTCCAAAGACATGCGGTATAGGTGAATTGGGTCGGCTAAATTGTCTGTTGTGTGTGTGTGTGTGTGTGTGTGTGTGTGTGTGTGTGTGTGTGTGT
>CAIGQQ010034504.1:964745-975600 GCA_903798035.1 Danio albolineatus | reverse complement strand
TGTGTGTGTGTGTGTGTGTGTGTGTGTGTGTGTGTGTGTGTGTGTGTTTTCCCTGAGATGGGTTGCAGCTGGAAGGGCATCTGCTGCGTAAAAAAATATGCTGGATAAGTTGGCGGTTGATTCCGCTGTGGCGACCCTGGATTAATAAAGGGACTAAGCCGACAAGAAAATTAATTAGCGTTTAACAGTTAACAAACAAATTATTAGTGTTCGTAAGGATTAACTTCAAATGAGCAAATGTTTCATCTAAATATTAAAATAAATAAGGGAAATGAACAATTGGATGTCCAGTATCAGCTGAAACCAAATCTGTTGTTAAAAAGTTCTCAGTTCTCAGTCATTCAATGCAAAGCATTCGGGGCAATTCTAAATACTTATTACAAATTGCATTTTAAGCATATATTCTGAAATACAAAGTCAGTCTTTTCTCTACATAATAGCAGAAACATAAATAAAAATAGATTGCCTGCTTCAGCTGTAAGTGTGAGTGGGTTGTGATATGCTCTTATATCTCCGTAGGCTCTCTCGTCTCTGGAAAGTGTGACAGAGATGTATCCCTTCTTCTACAGGCCGTCACACCTCGCTCTGCATGGCCCGTGGGGCTTGTCCTCAACAGAGCAATATTACAAACAAACAGAAAGGCTGGTGAGCTGCATTTTTCTCTTTCACTTTCTGTTCCTTTCCTTCAGTTAATCTCACTTTGTATTTATCTCGCTTTGATAAACACATGCAGTAACGCAAGCAAATGGTGGCCAGAATCATTACTCTAAGGTGAAGTGTTACATGATTTAAGCTATTGTTTCATTTCCTGAAAAGAACACAAACAGGAAACACTTTGTTTTGCCACAGGAAACTGAAAGCAGTTGTGAGACATGAGTGACACTTGCACTCACAGGGAAAAAAGCGGTGTCCTTTTTTGTCTATAATTAGTGTTCTCAGTTTTATTGTAGTAATCTTTGTAATTTGTATTTCAGCTGGCAACAAAAGCTTGTTTTTCTTCTTAGTTTTTATCATCACACACTATCTCACAGCTGTTTCAATTTCCTTCATTTGTTTCTATAGCTATAGATGGTTTACTTTAAGTCTATGACATCTGGCACAACATTTTATACCATGAGTTTTTATGCTTTTATATGCGTATATACACTCTCAGAAAAAAGGTATACGGTGGTACAAATAATGTTTCTTGAGAAACAGTTTTGCAAAAATCTTATATGGTACAGAAAATACCTTTTATGATACTGTTCTGTGCTTTTTATGATACCATTTAAATGAAGGTACACAATCAATCTTATATAAAACATACAAAAGTCCTTCTTTATTACAATATCTATGAAAATAAATATGACTGGAAAGACTGAAAAGTGATTTTGTGAGTAATTTTCATATTAAAACAAGAATCATCATTCAAAAAGAAACTTAGAGAAATCATCATTTTAAAGAAACTTATAAACATAAATTATGAAGTTCTATAATACAATGATGCAAAACAATTGGTAAAACATAAAACTGTTGGTATTGTAAACTAAACATTTAAGGCATTTTAAATAAACATTTGGGAAGCTTTTTTTTGTTCAAAAGTATTTTTATTGAGCATGTTAGATATGAAACATACAGAAAATAACTTTTCACTTTTTCTTTTTTTAACACAACGAACAAACAAAACCCGTCGCACACATATACTTTTAGGTTCTATACAAATATATAAATAATATTAAGATAAAATACAAATGAATAATAATGTTAAGTAAAACATATTTTACTCTCATATATAAGGAAAGAAAAGGAAAGAAAAAAGAGATAAATTATAATAAATTTAAATAATTATAAAATTTTTTTTTTTTTTTAAAGTGTTCTTCTCTTCTAAAATGACTGAGGGGTCCATCTCCTTTATGTGATCTAAAACAGGTTACCAGATGATAAAAAACATATCAGTACAGCCTCTTACAGTATATCATATTTTTTCTAAGGTCAGGTGGTGTAGGAGTTCCATAAGCCATTGCTTAAAGGTTGGAGGAAATTTTTCCTTCCATTTCAGCAATATTAACCTTCTAGCCAGAAGCGTAGCAAAGGCAATCGCATTTATCTTGCTTATATTAAAACATAATGTGGGGTAATACCAAAAATTTTAATTATGGCCTTAGGTTCTATATAGGTATTTAATGCATCCGAGAGAAATTTAAATATTAGCTGCCAGAAATCTTTTAATTTAAACAAGCCCAAAACATATGAGAGAGTGTAGCTGGCCTAGTATTACATCTCTCACAATTTGGCTGTATATCCGGTTTAAATTTGGCTAGTTTCACTTTGGACCAATGTAATCTATGTACTACTTTAAATTGTATAACTTTATGTTTTAAACAAATTGAAGATGTGTGAATGGGCGCCACGGTGGCGTAGTGAGTAGCACGTTCGCCTCACAGCAAGAAGGTCGCTGGTTCGATCCCCAGCTGGGTCAGTTGGCATTTCTGTGTGGAGTTTGCATGTTCTCCCCGTGGTTGCGTGGGTTTCCTCCGGGTGCTCCGGTTTCCCCCACAGTCCAAAGACATGCAGTACAGGTGAATTGGGTAAGCTAAATTGTCCGTAGTGTATGTGTGTGAATGACAATGTATGGATGTGTTTCCAAGGGATGGGTTGTGGCTGGAAGGGCATCCGCTGCGTAAAACAAATGCTGGATAAGTTGGCGGTTCATTCCGCTGTGGCGACCCCGGATTAATAAAGGGACTAAGCCGAAAAGAAAATGAATGAATGAATGAAGATGTGTGAATATTGTCTAAAACGGATTGCCATACGACTTCAGATAATTCTATCTCTAGTTCCACCTCCCATTTTCTTTTTAATTGCACTAGGGGTTCCAGATTGTAGGCATTAATTATAGAATATATTTTGCCAATAAGTCCCTTTGTGGGAAGCATTTTTGACATTGTTAAGGTACAACGTGTCTTGTCACTGTGGTGGTACCTTTATGGATCAGATTTGTACCTTTGATGAAGGTACAATATTGTATCTGCAGGTTTTAAAAAACAAAGGTACATTTTGGTTTCCCATGGTACAAATCATGTCGTTAAAGGTACAAACTGCAATGGTACAAATTTGTTTTTTTGTCTTAAGGTACAATTCTGTCCTATAAAAAGGTACTGCCCCAGTGACAAGGGTTTGTACCTTCTTTGGTACAACATTGTACCATTTTTTTTCTGAGAGTGTATAGAGAGATAATAAAGGGACTAAGCCGAAAAGAAAATGAATGAATGAATGTATAGAGAGAGCTATGAAAAAAAATTACTAGACCTGGACATTAACTATTTATAGTTATATGTTTGAGTAAAACACAATCTTTGTTTATTTGTGTACACTGTAAAAAATAAAAAGTTGAGTTAACTTAAAATTTTAAAGCAACTGGCTGCAAAGAAATTTTGAGTTTATTGAACTTCAGTGGCTGAAGTTGAGCCAAATTAATTTTTTAAGGTGACCGAAAAGGCTGGTTTAAGTCATTTATACTTTTTTTTTATAATTATTTTTTCGGGGTTTTTACCTTTAATGGACAGGACAGTATAGAGTATTGACAGGAAAGCATGGGGAGCAGAGAGAGGGGAAAGATCAGCATAGGACCACGAGGCAGGAATCGAACGAGTGCATGTGTCGACGCACTAACCACTACACCACTGGCGCAGACAAGTCAATTATACATCACGAAATAATTTGGCACAACTTCAAACACTGAATCTTAATAAACTCAAAATTGCAGCCGGTGGTTTAAAATTTTAAGTTAACTTTTAAGTTAAAGTCTCCTCAACTGAATTTTTTACTTTCATTGAAGAAACAGTTCCAAACATGCAGTTGAATCATTTTTATGAGTAAATTCAACTCTGAGCTCAAAAATATGTCCACCTAACTTACAATTTTAAACTAAGTTAACAATTTGTAAGTTGGATTTTTTACAGTGGAAAACTACTTTTTATCTCTCATCCATTTTGCATCAAATAACTAAATTAAAAGTCAAAATTACAATAGGAACATTTCAGCCAAGTTTATATTTATTATTCATCACACAAAACCAATGTTTAACTTAAGAAGAGTTAAGAAAATCAATATTTGGTGGATTAGCCCTGATTTTCAGTCAATTATTTTGACCAATTGTCAGTTTGGGGTAATTACAGTCATTTTATTTGAAGTTTTGAAGAAATGTTATCAGATGGTGAAATATGATCATGTCTTTCTCGTTAATTATAGTAAAGATGACATAAACATGAATGAACATCTCTCTGAAAGATGTCAGTAAAACAGCTTGTAAACAATATATCTAAATATAGAAGTAACACTTTAGTTTGGGTCACAATTCATGATATTAACAAACCATTCACACTACTAGTTTAATAAACAACTAGTTAACTGTTTATTAATACTTAGTAAGATAGAAGTTGGGTTTTGAGTAGGATTAGGGATGATTAAGATAGTACTTCAAAACTACTAATGAACAGTTAACATATTAATAATCGGCAGGTAATAAGCCAGTATTTATTAGCATGAATTATGACCAGTGTTATTACATTTGATCTCATCATGATCATTTCTCTAAAGTATTGGTATTATATTAACCTAAGTGTTCATTATATTTTACTCAACCTGTAACTGATGTCTTATTAAATGTATTCCTATTCATATTTTGTGGATTTGTGTGTTTGTGTGTGAGCAGTGGGACAAGTGGAGAGTGAGTACAGTGAACTCAGATTACTCTGTATGCCCATCGTATCCATGTGCGGTCATTGTGCCTCGTGAGGTTGATGATGACAAGTTGGTCCGGTCTGCCCGCTTCAGACAGGGCAGCAGATTTCCTGTCCTCTCCTACTGTCACCACCAAAACGGAATGGTGAGTGTGGGATGTTTTCCTGTATAGCAAATATAAGTGTGTGTAACTGTTGCTGTGTCCCAGTTCCTAGTTTATAAACATTTTATTGAATCAATTTGTGCTCATCTAGGTGATCATGCGAAGCAGTCAGCCTTTGATAGGAGCCAACAGGAAGAGGTGTAAGGAGGATGAGCTCCTTCTCCAAGCTGTGATTGATGGGTCAGAGATGGGTTACGTCATTGATCTGCGCTCTGCCCAACAAGCCCAGCAGGCCCGGATGACAGGAGGAGGTTTTGAGTCCAAATCCTCTTATAACAACTGGAAGAGAATCCATAGGCACCATGAAAGGTGAAAGGAATTATAGGACGTCTTTATAAATTGTCTGAAATTAAAGGTATAGTTCACACAAAGATGAAAATTTACTGTTAGTTAATTGACACTGATGCCATCCAAGTAGAATATTTAAGTTGACTTTGGTGATTCATAAAATGCAAGTCAATGGTTGCCAACACTTTGAGAGTCCAAAATAAATATGAAGGCAAAACAAAATGAATACATGTAGCTCCTGATGATAACAAAATGATTGGCCAGTTTCTTGCACCGATTGATTATTATTGACTTTATAAAATATCAGCATATTATCATAACTATTTTTAGTATTATAAGGGTACTAATTTTTTATTTTTTTGCACTCAAAATGTCCCGGTAGCTGTATTTTTGGGTAAACTGTCTATTTCAGTGACACATCTGACAGTTTTTGCTTGTAATGGTGTGTGTTTTTAGGGGCAAGATTCTGCAGGAGAGTCTCATCAAGCTTGTGGAAGCGTGTGGTGATCAGTCTCACAGTGTGGATCGCTGGCTTAGTAAACTGGAGAACTCCAAATGGCTTTCTCATGTTCACAGTGCACTGTCCACTGCGGGTCTGGTGGCGGAGTGTGTGGAGAGGTGAGGACATTCACTATTTAGCTCTAAAGGGTGGATTATGGTTACCATCTGAGGTTGAAACATACAATTGCAGTCTTCTTAAATCATTGCAGGCTTTCTGTAGCTATAAAGGCAGGAACATGTTTTTATGTATTAACTAATTTAAAAATGAAGATTAAATATGAAGTATCTGTAGTGTTTCTCTGTAAATTAATAGTAAATGTTAAATATATGAATGGTGGTTTTGATATCAGTTTTGGTTTTCAGGTATGAGATTCTGTGAATTTGTTTTTGCTTTAATTTGGTGCAGTATGTATAAAAGACCTACAACATATTGAGTAATAATATAGAATGGAACTGATCTAATCTTATTTGTTTCATATTCAGCTTTGTTGCACATTTTTTCAATACATTAGTCACATTTGTTGCTTTTACATTTTCTGCTGAGACTTATATTTCTACAAATTCAATTCAATTTAATTCATCTTTATTTGTATAGCGCGTTTACAATGTAGATTGTGTCAAAGCAGCTTCACATGCATTTTAAAAATTTTAAACAGTGTCAGTCCAGTTTTCAGTGTTGAAGTTCAGTTTAGTTCAGTTCATTGTGGTTTAATAATCACTGCTGAGAGTTCAAACACTGAAGATTAATCCAGCGATGCGCAGCTTTACAAGTCACGAACCATGCAAGTCAGAGGCGACAGCGGCGAGGAAAAAACTTCACCAATTGGCGAAAATGAAGAATTAAAAAACCTCGAGAGAAACCAGGCTCAGTTGGGCACGACCATTTCTCCTATGGCCAGACCTCTTGTGCAGAGATGCAGTCTAGGCGCTGGAGGCTGGAGAATGCTGGACGTCCATCGCGGAGAAGCCGCAGGTAGGTCACCGGCTGGTGAACATGCTGGCCTCCAGGAACAATGCGAAGACTCGTCTGTCACTGAGGTCGTACAGATTTTAGTCTCATGCTCTCCACTCCTCCATGACCACCACAGCAGCTGCTCAGGATACGGCATGGTCCAGGATTTTAGAAACCTCTGGAATAAAAATTTAAAAAAAAACAGACTAACATAAGCAGAGATGCCATTCAAATTATAATGTCTTTTAGGAAGTGTTCCCGGCTCCGGTTGCCCTAAATAATGCAGACTAACAATCCTTTAGAGGATTTGGATTTCAAGAGCATTTGTGTTTTATCTGTATGCTAATGCAAAGAGATGTGTCTTTAATCTAGTTTTAAACTTAAAATATTTCACAGAATTGGCTATATCAGAAAGCTTATTTCTAAAGGAGCTATTGACTTGAAATGTTCACCAAAGTTACAAAGGAAACAAAACCAATTAGTTTAGAAACTAAGTTGTGTAATGAAATGGAGAAAGTATTGAACACATGAAGAAAGGGGGATGTAAAAAGGCAAGGAATGCCCTGACACCCGCTGAAATCTCTCAGTATTTAGAAAGCCACCCTCATCAGATCTCAGTGTAAACAAAATATTAGCTGCTTCAGTCCCTGCATCTACATTACTAGCATGATGAAGATGAAACCAGGGTGTACATTTCAGCAAGACAATGATCCCAAACACAGCCAAGAAACTCACAGCTGGACAAAACAATAAAGCTGCTAGAATGGCCCAGCCAGTCACCTGACCTGAATCCAATAGAAAATAAGAACTAAAGATTAGACAAGAATGACAGAACTTTGACAATTTGAAGACTTTGTTAAAGTCTGGGGAAAAATCACACCAGTCGTGTATGCGACTCCATTTTCCATACAAGAGACATGTTGAAGCTGTCATTACCAAACAAAGTAAAATTTTACGTATATTAAATACATTTTAATAGTACAGTGCCTTCTATGTGTGTCATTCCATTGTTATTACACATAAATATATGCATTTTCTAGGGTTGGTCACCGTCAGCACATGCATGGCTTTAAGATGTACATCTTTGTTGTGTGTTTTTTTGTTTTGCAGGGATGCTCATTCTGTGCTTGTGCATGGCTCTGAAGGGACAGACAACACACTGCTGGTGAGCTCACTGGCTCAGCTTATCCTAGACCCCGCATCTAGATCTGTCAGGGGCTTCCTCTGCCTGCTGGAGAGAGACTGGATACAGGTGAATGTTTCTGTGACATTCCTAGTGAATTTTGTAAAAGCTCAACAAAGTCACGTTTCTATTGTTGATCAGAAGTTTGACTAGTTGTGTGCTTGTTGTTTCTCAGGCTGGACACCCATTCCAGCTGCGCTGTGTCCATTCAGCATACTCTCATGCCCGTCTGAAGCAGGAGTGCCCGACGTTCCTGCTGCTGCTTGACTGTGTGTGGCAGGTGTGGCGGCAGTTTCCTCTTGCACTGGAGTTTAGTGAGGCTCTACTGCTCCGTCTAGCGCAAGAAGTTTATGCTTCGGACTATGGAACGTTCTTGTGTAACAGTGAACAGGAGAGGTGGGCAAAAATTCCTTGTGTGACAATCACACTAATGTTTACATTTGTGGAACGTTATTTTAATATTCTTGATAATATTGAAGGTCTTCTGTGCTCATCTAGTATGAAATATTATTATTATTAATATGAATGAAATATTATTGCTACACTACAAAAAATGCTTTTCTTACTTAGAGTTTCTCTTTAAAACAAGCAAAGTAATCTGCAAATAGGCTAAGCAAAATATTTTTTTTCACATCGATATAAGATTATTTGGCTTACCCCATTGGCAGATAATTATGCTTGTTTTAAGGAAACCCCTAATTGTTTAAGAAAAAACAAGATCATATTTATTTACTTGTCAAGAAAATGCTTTTTGATTTAACAATTTGTAGATATTTGGACTACAAACTCTGAAGTAGGAAAATCATTTTTGCAGTGCATTTATTACTTGCCAATTTAATAAGTTTTAAAAAAGGCTTTTTTTGTGAAAGCAGAATTTTCAGCATCATTACTCTAGTTTTTAGTGCCACATTATCCTTCATTCACTGATTTGATGCTTAAATCAAAACATTTCACCTCAATATCAGTGTTGCTTAATATTTATGCATGACAGTGTAGAGATTTTCCAAACGAACATCATTATATTAGATTGTTTTATAATATTTTGTAATAAAAATGTAGTACTATTCATAAAATTTTTAACAATGACACCTGATCAGTTTAACGTATTCTTGCATTCTAGTTTATTCAGTACTGTGTGAATTCTTGAGCCACTGTTAGATTTGTTGTTTTACCTGTGGTTTAATGACTGTATTTACTGTAAATATCTCTCATCTACACCTAAATGAACTTAGTATAACTTAGTTGGACTCTATTAAAGTGGTTTACAGGGTCACACCTCATGTCCCTTTAATTCAAAATGCTTAAAAACCATACTTAAGGTCTTTTGAAATTGGTTTTTACTTTGTAAAATACATTAACCCTATAGAGTATCCCCATAAACCATGTATACAAGTGTTTGTGCATGCATGCGTCCCTGTATGCATGTGTGTCTGTGTGTCCAAATTTCATATACTTCTCATTTGCCTCAAGGAAGTGACCAAAACATTTATGATTGTTCATTAAAACTTTGAAACAACAGAGTTGGTGGGGGATTTTTTGCAGAGTACTGTATATTATTACTTTATATTTATTTAAATCATATTTTTATAATGATACCATGTTGTTTATTTATTTTCAACATTTAATCGTTTATTTTTGCCTGGGCTAGATATGCTGCAGGAGTAAAGGAGAAGACACACTGTTTGTTTCAGGCCTTATTAAAGCCTGATATTGATGAGCAGTACCTCAATCCACTGTATGAACCCACAGATCTGGCCATTTGGCCTTCTGTACATCCTCAGTCCTTACAGCTATGGACAGGTGAGTAAATAATGATGGCATACACACAGAAATGCACAGTTCTGAAAAATCAGAGCCAGTCTTGAAACTGCATTCAACATTTGAAGTTGATTGGTATGTAGAGTCAGAAGAAACACACAGGCTACACATCTGTCCTTTATACCACAGCATCCTGATGATCTTTGTATGGATTTGTGTGCAGGGCTGTTCCTCAGGTGGACAGAATATGCTCAGAACATGGAAGAAGCCCAAGAGGAGGTGTGGAGCATTGTGAAAGAGCACAAAGAGAGAGACGGATCTGACATGACCAATAATAACAATAACAACACAACAAGTACACACTGTGACACCTTGACCCCATTTGAAAACCTCATGGATGAGCTTACTATTTTGTGACCTCATGGACGCTGTGGAGCCTGCAGGAAGTATACATTTCTTGGCAAGAACTTTAATTAGATAAGCATCACCGCCTGTCAGATTGCCTTGTATTTAGAGGGCTTTCGGATATAATGTAATTTATGAGAACAATCTGATGTACTATCTTTGCATAGTAATCAGATATACTGCCATTTGAACATCGGACAGGTTTTTGACTGTTTGTTTGGGATTCTTTTCATAAAAAGTATTAGTTACAGCAGTCAGCTAAATGTGAGACCTTCATGACCCTCCAGTGGGTTTGATCAAGCAGCAGACAGCATTTTCAATATGGTTCAGCATGGTTTCATATCTGGAATACATCATTCTCATTGGTTAATTGCTACATACAGCATCCAAATATGTTCAAATATGACTATTGTTGATGAAAGAGCTAGTGTCTCTGTCCACTAGACAGGATTTAAACTCAAATAAATATTTAATGCTCCTGTATTTATTTATATTTTATTGGCAGGACTATGCAATTTCAGTTGGTCATATTCTCAGGATGGATTACTGTTCCCAACTTAATGCTTCAGAGCAGGGTCAGAAATTAACCAGGGCATGAGGAAATAAAATGATAACATGGGCACAAACATATACAATCAAAATGTTCATAAATGAGCTCATTATGCAGGAGAAAACATTATAATCTAACAAGGGGACTAGTCTATTATTATTATTATTTAATATTATTAAAATCTGTCCTGATTAGTTTATGCTAGCATTATGACATTTTGATTTATTTATATTACTTTGATTGTTATTTTATTATGTTATTTAATTTTAAAGAATGTATAACAACAATATTATATTATATTATATTATATTATATTATATTATATTATATTAT
>CAIGQQ010034504.1:925120-964735 GCA_903798035.1 Danio albolineatus | reverse complement strand
TTATATTATATTATATTATATTATATTATATTATATTATATTATATTGTGGCGCAGTGGGTAGCGATGTCGCCTCACAGCAAGAAAGTCGCTGGGTCAGTTGGCATTTCTGTGTGGAGTTTGCAAGTTCTCCTTGTGTCTGCGTGGGTTTCTCTGGGTACTCCGGTTTCCCCCATAGTCAGTCCAAAGATGTGAATTGGGTAAGCTAAACTGGCCATAGTGTATTTGTGTGAATAAGAGTGTATTGGTGTTTTCCAGTGATGGGTTGCAGCTGGAAGGGCATCAGCTGTGTAAAAAATATGTATGGAAAATGAATGCATGAATTATGATATATTACTTTATGAATTAGCATCTTGAAAGTGTGTCCTGAGAGAGTGTTTGTATGGCATTTACTTTTTGTATTATTTTTATTCAATCATATATTTTATTTGATTAGAATTCATAAAAACCACAAACATTATCAAACTAGGTTAACGGTACTAAAAAAAGGCATTCTGCATGGCACACACACAAACAATAACATCTCACTGGCCAATGAAGTCCACTGGGTAAAGCCCCAGCTCAGCTAAACTCACCCACACAATATAAATCCGGAGTGGGCAGCCCGTCAGCAAGTTTGCCCTCTTCTAGTGCTAATGGACAGCGGAGGCGTCATCACGCGACCGTACGCGCGAGCATAACCATAAAACTACATTTCCCAGCATTCTTTGCTCCGGCCACTTGTTTATCCAATGGACATTCGATGCGCGCCTCCGGCAACCAATCGGGCTGTAATCTCTTAATTCTAACTGTTAAATACCATGAAAATCCCTCTTATCAGCACTACTTACTTACTTAATTTTCCACCGCCGGATACGCCACAGCAATGTTGTGATTTTGATGCAGGACACGTGTTTCACGTCGCGGATTTCAAGTTTTGAGGCTCAAGGTGAGATTGTGCGCTTTTTCTTCAACTACTTGACTTGTGTATTGATCTCTCGGCTTCATGATGTAACAGCCGATCCTCGTTTTACGAATGCTAAAAAGATAAAATGTATTACGTGTTCTTGCTAAACAGATTTGATGACTGATGTGTTTATGAACTGACAGAGAGACGACATGCTGTCAGGTGTCCGGTTGTGTGTCCGCTCGTTGTGCAACGGCCGGTCGGCTCGCGGAATGAGTTTGTCTCCGCGTCAGATCAACCGATGGCCGAGCAGCGAGTCCTCCGAACCTCCGACGGACAGTCCTCGAGTCCTCATCACAGGTGCCCTCTGTGTCCAGCGTGTGTCAGACCCTGGTGTTTTGGTGTAAAACAGCCGTCGGCTTTCATCACGTCTTCTGTGTTTGTTTGCCGTTCCCCGTAAGAGACGCTTCTATTGATCGCCGTGACAATGGACTGGGAATAAACAATGTAAAAAGCGCTCCGCGTGCGCACAATGGTGCGCGCACGGCTGTTTTATGCTTGTGTAATAGCGTGTAAAGAGCGAGTAAATGGAAGGGGAGCTGAAAAATGTCTGGACAATAACAATCACACAGAGCCTATTTAAATTATCCAGGCCTGTTTATGAAACTGCTGCTTTTTGCTTTGTTTGCATATTTATTTGCACATACCGAAATGGTGTTTTAGTGGTGGTGAATTATTACAAAATTCTTTACAATAATCATGCCTATGTCTCTTGTGAAGGCTATTACTCTAAAGAAGTCACTGTATAATTGAAACTGTTTTAGTAGTTTATTTCACATGATGTGAGGTATTATTTTCTTATGGGGAGCGTTTATTACTTTTCCATTTACCTTTGTTTACCTCCATCAAATGTTTTTTTTTCAACATAATGAAGATATAAAGCTAACACTTTGATTAGTTTAATTTAGGGTATTCAGATTGATAGACGAAGCATGGTTGATGGTGGCAATCTGATTGTTGTTTTTCATTGCTGAAAGTGTTTTTCTTTCATTTAAAGGTGGCCTGGGACAGCTTGGAGTTGGGTTAGCACAAATGCTGAGGTCAGTCAATATCTGAAAGATCTGCTGTGTGCGAGAAATTTGACATCAGTCTCCAGAACACACAGTTTTAAAGGGATAGTTCACCCAAAAATGAATATTATCGCATCTTTTACTCTCCCTTGTGTTTTAAACCTTAATAAGTTTCTTTCTTCTGTTGAACACAAAAGAAGATATTTTGAAGAATGCTGGTTGCATGAGACTAAACAAGTCCTATGGAAGTTAATTGGTGCCAGCAACCAGCATTTTTTAAAATATTTTGATTTGTGTTCAAGAGAAGAAAGAAACTCAAACTGGTTTTGAACAAGTGAAGGGTGAGTACATTTTTCATTTTGTGGCTTTGGGTAAACTGTCCTTTTAAGCTTTGCATAGACTGGATATTTGCCGTGTTTTGCTTTTTATATTTCCAAAGGGAGATTCTGTGAAGTTGTGTTGTCATTTCATGCATGTTGTTTAATACGTTTCATAATCATATTCAACTTATTTTACATCAGGCAGCAGTATGGAAAGGAAAACATCATCCTGTCGGACATCAGGAGGCCTCCCACTGAGGTTTATAACATGGGTATGTTGAGTCTCAGATGGAAATATACTGTACGCCTCTGACGAATGTATCAGGTGCAACATATATAGAGCCACATGGATGCCATAGACTGGCTGTTAAAGCTTACAGTAAGAGTTTATTCAGTGTGTAGCTTTTATATTTGAACTCTCCAAATAGATTTCAATAACACGGTGCAAAAAGTTGTTACCATTAACAATTACAAAAACTACTATGAAGCAATAAACAAATCTTTGAAGCACTTAAGCTTTTATTAATAATTTATTATTGTTTTTAGTAATTTTGAATTATTATTACACCCTTCATCAGCAAAGAATACATTTTAAAATATATAAAAATATAAAACATTTTTAATTGTAATACATTTTAATTATTGACTTCATTCACATGTTTAAGGGCAAAAAAATTTAATTCACTCACCCTCAGAACATCCAAGATGTTGATGACTTTTTTATTCGTTATAATTTTAGATTAAATCGAGAGTCAAAGAATAAATATAGGCAAAATAATCAATCTGTGCAAGAAACTGAACAATTAATGTTCAGTTTTATTATCAAATGTTAATGATAAATGATAAAGCTCACATTCCAGAATTCTGAATATGCTCAGTCAGGATTATCAATAATGTCCAATTTCGTGCTTCATAAGCAAAACAATTTCTCATTAGGAGCCACAGGTATTCAATTTGTTTTGCCTGTGTATGATTTTTCGACTCTCGAAGTGCTGAGGTGCCATTGACTTGCGTTTAATGTATTACCAAGGACCAAAAATCTGCAAAAAATGCAGTACTGAAGAGAAAAAGGTTGAGTAAATTATCCCAAGATGTTTAATTTTGGGTCATCTATCCATTTAAGTCGTTCAAACTACTTATTTAAACTGAGGTGAAACAATACAATTTTTGTGTTTTTAGGGGGGACAACTTAATTGTTTTATGATCAATCCACTTAGATTCATAAAAAGTAATGTTAACTTATTTCCTTCATGTTGTCCCAACATAAATCAATTGTACCCAGCATTTTTTACAGTGTAGCTTATGAATAAAGCTCTCCTTGAGCTTTCAATGTCTGATGTGTGATCCTCTTCACAGGTCCATTTGTATACGCTGACGTGCTGGACTATAAAAACCTGAGGGAGCTGGTAGTGAACAACAGAATCACCTGGCTGGTGCATTATAGCGCACTGCTCAGTGCAATCGGGGAAGCTAATGTGGCTCTCGCCCGCACCATCAACATCACAGGTGGAACATCTCAGTCACACATGCTTTAGGAGTTTATGTTATATGGCTGCCTAATTTACAACACAAGGTTTCATCTATCCCTGACGTCCCGCATTCTGCCCGTCTCCTGTTGCCCCTGTGCCCATGTCTCCTCTTCTCATCCCCACCACCTCCTCTTTCTTTAGGTCTGCATAATGTGTTAGATCTGGCCCTGGAGAACTGCTTGCGGCTGTTTGTACCCAGTACCATCGGAGCGTTCGGCCCTTCGTCTCCCCGTGATCCAGCCCCTGACCTCTGTATCCAGAGACCTCGCACCATTTATGGTGTCTCCAAAGTCCACGCAGAGCTGATGGGGGAAGTAAAGATTCATGTTTTTTCAGTTTTTTCCAATGCTCATTTTGTTAATTCAAGATTTTTTAAAAATAATTCACTCATGAACACTTCAGTCCTTTGGGTCATTGTGACCCACAAGTGACACGGTGTACACCAAAATAGAAAGGAACGATGAGAGTTAACATGTTTTATATATATTATTATATACAGTACATTCTCTATTTAATATGAAACAGTCTAATTACACATTGATACTGCATGATTATTGTGATTAAAAAGTGTGATCATCAAAGCAAAGAATTTTAGCTGATTTATATAATTATAGCACTACTATTAGGCGCCATGGTGGCGTAGTGGGTAGCATGTTCGCCTCACAGCAAGAAAGTCGCTGGTTTGAGCCTGGGCAGTGTCAGTTGGCAATTCTGTGTGGAGTTTGCATGTTTCCTTGTGTTCGCGTGGATTCCTCCGGGTGCTCCAGTTTCCCCCACAATCCAAAGACATGTGGTATAGGTGAATTGGGTAGGCTAAATTGTCCGTAGTGTACTGTATGTGTGTGAATGAGTGTGTATGGATGTTTCCCAGAAATGGGTGGCAGCTGGAAGGGCATCTGCTGCGTAAAACATATGCTAGAAAAGTTGGCGGTTCATTCCGCTGTGGCGACCCCAGATTAATAACGGGACTAAACCGAAAATGAATGAATGAATGAATAAACATTATTATTGTTGTTGTTATTAAAAATAATAAAAATTATGAATGAATGAATGAATGTATGAACATTATTATTTTTATCATCATAGTTGTTATTACTATCAACAGAAATTATTTAAATATTTACTAAAAATTTCAGATTATACTTATATTCAGTATATACTATCAGTATATACTTATACTGATATTTAACTGAAAATGTCTAATAAAATAAAGTATGGAAACCCCTGACATGCATTATGGGTAATTATGAAATGCCAGCATCCTAACTCTGTTTTGTTCTAACTAGTATCTTCACCATAAATATGGTCTGGATTTCCGATGCTTGCGATACCCAGGAGTTGTTTCTGCCCACACGAAGCCAGGAGGAGGCACTACTGGTAATCAGCCTCCGTACATTTTATTCACTCACAATTGCAATATGTAGCTGTTTAAAAAGATACATATCTTCATATCGTCACTAACTGATAACAAAGCAACACGTCTAATCTCATAGTGCTCTTTTTCACAGATTATGCTGTCCAGATCTTTCATGATGCCCTCAGCACTGGCCACCACGAATGCTACTTGCGTTCCAACACTCGACTTCCCATGATGCACATCTCTGACTGCCACAGGGCCACCATTGAATTCATGCAGGCTCCTGAAAGCTGTCTTTCCCTGCGCACGTACAACATCGCAGCCATGAGCTTCACACCTGAAGAAGTGGCAGAAGAGATCCGCAAACACCTACCCCACCTGAGAGTCACGTACAGCCCTGACGCCATCCGGCAGACGATTGGTAAGAACAGCGTGAAAGAGGGAATGACCGTTTCAAATAGACTGAACTCATTTTGTATCTATTTTAATGTTTAGCTTTTATTTTGCTTAGGCACCTGACAAGTGTACTTGTCTAATCATTGTTCAATATTAGGAACCTTTTAAAAAATATATATATATATATAACTGGGGACACTTTAGATTGTATATTAAAAATAACAAATCAAAATGATATATTCTCCAAATTAGAGAACATTTTAGGAATTCACATTGTTCAAAATGTGTACTAGTTTTAGTTGCAGCTATACCACAAAAGCAGAACCGTGTTTAGCAAAATAACCAAGGCACTTCAACAAAAAAAAAAACCCCAGTTGAAAACCCAGTGATCAGGATTAGAGAACAGAAATGATAAAGGTAGCCTGGAGATAAATTACTAGTAAAATCTGAAGGTTACAGCAATCACAAATGTAGTAGTGTAGAGATGCTTTGTTTTTTATGACTTCAGCAGGACATCACTAGTCCCACACAGACATCACTAGTCTCTAATAGGACATCACTAGTCCCTCACAGAAATCACTAGTCTCTAATAGGACATCACTAGTCCCTCACAGACATCACTAGTCTCTAATAGGACATCACTCACTAGTCTCTCACTCTGATCTGCTGTGATCTTCATCAGTCTTCTTCAGTCTCTTCTGGTTCACTGACTGTAGAGCTTTGGTTACTGCAGGGCCTTCAGTCTAAATCCTCTTACACATCAAGAGCCCCCTACACACAGTAATACAGGCAATTTGCTGTGAAATTAGCAGAACAACTTTATTGTAAATTTAAAATGTGCTGTTCACATTGACATTTGAAAAGGACCGTTCACACATCAATTTTAAAATACTAGTAAATTCAGACATCATTAATTAGAAACGAGCTCTAAATGGCTGCACTTGTATTTGTAAACATGGAGGTGTAAATGCGGTAAGTCTTTTTGTTTGACTTTTTTCTCTTTCAAACTTCATGCAGCTGCTTTTGTCCTAGAGATATCGTAATAGAGAACTGCAAACCAAAATACTGAAACATAGGACAAAAAAATATTGGTAATAAATCAATAATTTTGTGGAATAGACCCTTTTCACAAGACTTAATGGCATGTTTAACGCTAATCTGCATCTTGATTCCTTGAAAGTTTTTAATATTTACGTTTTTAAAAACAAACATTTTTATAGCCTCACCAGCCACTTTATTAGGTACACCTTACTAGTATTGGGTTGGACCCCCTTTTGCCTTCAGAACTGTCCTAATGCTTCGTGCCATAGATTCAACAAGGCACTGGAAATGTTCCTCAAACGATGCTCAGTTGGTACTAATGGGCCCAAAATGTGCCAAGAAAATATCCTATAATATAATATTGTCCAATTTTGGTGAGCCTGTGCGAATTGTAGCCTCAGTTTCCTGTTCTTAGCTGACAGTAGTGGAACCCGGTGTGGTCTTCTGCTGCTGTAGCCCATCTTCCTCAAGGTTGGATGTGTTGTTCGTTCAGAGATGCTCTTCTGCATACCTCAGTTGTAACGAGTGGTTATTTGAGTCATTATTGCCTTTCTATCAGCTCGAACCAGTCTGGACTTTCCCTTCTGACCTTTGGCTTCAACAAGGCACTTAAGACCACAGAACTGCCGCTTACTGGATATTTGTCTTTTCGGGCAATTCTCTGTAAACCTTAGAGATGAATGTGCGTGAAAATCCCAGTAGATCAGCAGTTTCTGAAATACTCAGACCAGCTCGCCTGGCACCAACAACCATACCACGTTCAAGGTTACTTAAATCATCTTTCTTCCCCATTCTGATGGTCGGTTTGAACTGCAGCAGATCGTCTTGACCATATCATGCCTAAATGCATTGAGTTGCTGCCATGTGATTGGCTGATTAGAAATTTGCATTAACAAGCAGTTGGACAGGTGTACCTGATAAAGTGGCTGGTGAGTGTATTTACGTATGTATTATGTCATGTTTGCATCAAATTACAAAAAAACAAAAACAAATGACAGATTATGTGAGGCGTTTGAACTGCAGGACAGTAAATTTGATGTTTTCTCTTCTGGCTACCGTCATCAGCCTCACAATTTTTTCTCCTTTTGCTGAAAGTCTTGATAACACCATCGTGGAGTTTTTCTTTTATTATTTCTGCAAATAGGATAAAATTATTTGTTGCACTCTCCAATTCACTGCCCTTAATGCTTACCCAACTATCATGGCTTCCACTACTGAGAAAACTAGAAATGTAAAAAAGTATGCCGATACAAATCGTTACGCGTTGAAGTGATTGCCCCCTGACATTCTCCGCATTAATCTGTGCTCTCCTGCATTTTTCTTTTCTGGACGACCAGCCTTGTTGAGAGACTTGAATGAGTAAGTGATCATTTTAAAGATGCTAAATTCTTGAAATTTAGAACAATCAACTTCCCTTGCTTTGACTAAAAAGCATGTTCCTTTAGCCTTGATATGGACAGCCTGCTGTCAGATGTTCCAGTCACTTTGCTGTCATAGAAAGTCAGTAAAAACTGGAGAATTAGCCTGTCAGGAAAATGTCAGATGATTAAATGTCCTGTGAAGTGCTTTAAAATGTGCATTTTTATTAAATGTTTGATATAATCCCAACTGAAAAATGAAGAGAGGGTGGGACGTAGAGTAGCGCCTCTCCTTAAAAAAAATGGTCAATAAGGTTTTGTTTATATCACCACCCTGCCAGTCAGAGTGGTGGAGCTCAAGCGCATCAAATGAAAAGCAAATGAGAAGCGTCTTGAAGGGGCGGGACATGAGAAACTTTGAATTTGATGAGAAACATTTCATGAGAAAATGAAGTATGAGGTGATATGAAGAAGAAAAAAACAAAACGATCCATTTAGGCAACAGACAGCAAGCTTAACATGTTTATATTGGTTTTATATCTCCTAAACGCAAATTTGACACTGTTTTTGAGCACACCAACATATAGATGTGCTTAAAACAAACAGACTGAAACTAACATCTAACATTTTTTATTGAATTTTTTATGGGAACTTTAAGGAAATGATCACAAATAGCCAGATTAATACTTGTAATAGGGAGGTATCTGGACGAGTTCTTTAATTTTGATCAGTGCTCTTTTTCAGATTGTATATGTCATTTAGCATCTCCGAAGTACAGCTAAACAAAGATAAAAGCCTTGATCATTAATGCAATAATCAACGTGTTCATAAAGTGTTATGTTCATTCTGTAGCAGACAGCTGGCCAGTGCGGTTTGATGATTCTAATGCACGTCAGGATTGGGGCTGGAAGCCTGCATTCAGTCTGTCAGAGCTGGTCACAGACATGCTGGCCTCCATCCGTGAAAAAAGAACCAATGCTGGACTACCTGTCAGCTAGCAGGTCTTCTCAGGGACAGACTGAAACACAGATCACCAGCATTTGCAAACTCTCCTCGTCTCAAATTTGGGAGTTGATCCTTTAGATCACATTCCGTCAGTTAGAGAACTGCTAACACAGGCAGTTCTCTACAAACATATGCTTGTGAAGAAAACATGTAAACCAACAGTGAAAACTCACATTCTCTCATACCGCTCAGGAGACTCCGTCTATCTTCTCTGTGATCTGCTCTTACAGTACATAGTTTTTAAGTTGTCATGAGAAAAAAAAAACTACAAATGCGAATGGATATGATGATGATGATCATGATAAGAACACAATGATATTACTCTAAGTACAACACGAAATTAGCAGGGTCAGCACTGAAAAACATTCTGGGGGTCAGTTTTGCCTTCGGGACTTTCAGGGTTCTGATGTTATAACCAAAACACTGCTTTTTTGGAAAGGTTGAATTTTGACCCTCACATGCTACATTGGTAGAAGTGCAGTAAAACCATTATATCTTTTACTCTACAGTGCTCCAGACCATGTATTGTGTGCAAGATGTAAACAGTCCATCTCAGTTTGAACACATTCATGGGTAGAAGAAGCTTTAAACCACTACTAGATTTAGTGTGAATCAAAAAAAAATATTGCCTTTGTTCCAGCTGCTATCTGTGAGAGTTTCACAGTTGCCTGAATTTTGGGTTCTGTTTAGCCCATTATTGTCTGTATTGGCTTTATTTATTTAGAGTCAATGATCGAAGGGCTCTGGATTCACAATGTATAGTGTGGTGGTGTGAACTACGTACTTAATCACTCAGCACAGCTGATGTATTATTATACACTGTGAAGTGAAATGTATTTTTTTTACATTTCTGTTTACTCAGAAGAGCAACATTACTGGCTTAAACACCAGCAGAGGCCTCATTATTTAAGGGAGTGTTTTTTTTTTTGGTTCAGCCTGTCTGAAAGTCTCCCTTCTGTAGAAGGAAATGTGATTTCTGGGCAAAAGATACTGTGTTAAACTGCCTTAGTGTTCAGTTATCACTCAACCTCAAAAGTTGCTGGAAAGATGCAGTGTATGTCAAATAAAGGACTTTAATGCAGCAAACAGTCTATGTCTTTTATCATTATAGTTTTTAAAATTAATGTTGTAAAAGATGGATTGATGAGACAATATTTATCACATTTGATCTTTTCCAGAAGTCTCAAAAATGTGAATTGGGACTAGGGGTGCCCCTAGTTTCCAAGTGAATTGGAAAACAGCTTTAACAATGCCGACTATGTGCTAAGAAAAAAGTACACAAAAAATTGTACAAAATATAAAGTGTTTGGTTACAATGTTAAATTCAAATGATCATGTGATCGACTAATAAATATGTAGCCATAATTATTATTCAAATAATTTTCCTAAAAGCTCAAACAATAAAGCACATTTTTTTAAACTCTTAACAGAACTTACAATGCTATTTTGATGTTCATTTATGATGTTATATTGGAAACTGTGTTGGCTTTATTGCAATCTGTAATGTGAGTTTCTACTGGCAATTTGTTGACTTCTATTGTTAGCAAGATAAATACTTTGTCTTACTAAATACTAATAGCATTTATAGTGGAAACCATTACAACTCATGTAAAGTTAATGGTTTCCAATGTTTGATAGTTCTTCAGCCTGAAACAGTAATTAAATAAAATAAGTTTGATATTACATTATCATTGAAATATCGTAAAACTAAATTTTCATTCATTCATTCATTCATTCATTCATTCATTCATTCATTCTCTTTTCGGCGTATTCCCTTTATTAATCCGGGGTCGCCACAAAACTAAATTTTAAAATAATAAAAATATAGACCTTCCCAGAGATGGGTTGTGGCTGGAAGGGCATCCGCTGCGTAAAACAAATGCTGGATAAGTTGGCGGTTCAATCCGCTGTGGCGACCCCGGATTAATAAAGGGACTAAGCCGAAAAGAAAATGAATGAATGAATATAGACCGTCTCTAGGCACATGTCCGCTCGTCTTCCGGAAGTGAGGTAAGAGAGCTGTCTTGCCGCAGTGGATTGTGGGACATCGTGCCATATTGACACACGACAGAAATGGACGCGGGTTTTTTCCGCGTAAGTGTTATATTATTTTACAAATTATGCTCTATAGACATCGAGGGGTTGGTTTGCATGTCTTGTTTTGTCAACTGTTTGACCGGTTGGTTGGTTTAAGGCCATTTTTGATGTGTTCATTGGAGTGTGGCTGTAATGGCGGCTGCGTGAGGCAACCAGAAAATACCGCACAGATTAACAGGAACAACAGATTTGAAGAAATTAGCGCGTTTAATTACCTACTATCACAATTGCTAGAATACATAAACTCCAGTGTAACGTTAAAAAGTCAGTTGTTCTGGGATTAGCCATACTACGCATGTGTAATACAGACTGAAACTGAAATTAAGTGGTCCAGTGCTACAATGTTAGCCTAACAATCTGTGTAATCTTGTGGTTGCGTATTTACTTGCTTATACATATCCTTCTGAGAAGACGAAATAAAACTACTAAACATTTTTTCTGCCTCGGTCTTTCAATGAAAGAAAAGTAACGTTATGAATTTTCCATTTTCTCGATTCACGTTTTGTTTTAATGGTGATTGCTGTGATTTCAGGGCACCAGTGCGGAGCAGGATAACCGCTTCAGCAACAAACACAAGAAGCTCTTGAAGCAGCTGAAGTTTGCAGAATGTCTGGAGAAAAAGGTAGAAAACCTGAAAAATAATTATACCCATATTCATTAACGACTTATTAGTGACAGTAAAGACATCTATAATGTTACAAAAATATTCAGATAAATATTTCTCTTAACAGTTATTTGTCTTAACAGTCTTAATAACAGTTTTTCTACATTAGAGAATCCTGAACATGATTTGCCACAGGCAGTTAATTCTTTCATGCATCCAATCACGTCAAATACAGGTGTGAACAGGATCTGAAACGTTAGTAGCTTGAACACGTCCAGTAAGATTGTTGAAAATGCATTAAACCAAATTTCTGAAACATTTTTGAACCAAAATATGTAAACATTAAGCCCACTTTGAAGACCACTGACTAAATGATTTAAACTTCAGTGTCTATAATTGTAGTTGTTTAGTTTAAAGCGTGAAAAATGAAAAACCCAATGTTCCCTCAACATTACTTTAATGAGTGTTCTCAATAAATAACTACATCGTAAAGATTTTTTTTTTTCAAAGTCTGTAAATTGTTGAAGGTTATTTTACAGTTCATATTCCCACCAACAGGTCATCCCAGGTCAGCGAAGTGCTGTAATTATGAATTGTGTACATTAGGGCTGCACAATATTAGAAAAATCTGATATTGTGATATTTTTATTTTTCTGTGATAAGTATTGTGATATATTGAATAGCTCTATTTGCCGGTTTTCTGGGAGTCGAACAGTATTCAGGTACAGATATTGACTGATCACAATGCGAAAAATTATTTTCTTACTTTGCTTTGTAAAGGTTGTAGTCCAAATTTCTAATAATTCTTTGATCAAATAACAAAATTGGTCAGCGCCAGTAGCCTAGTGGCTAAGTGCGCCGGCATATAGCACCGTGGTGCTCTCAGCAACCTGAGTTTGATTCCCAGCTCAAGGTCCTCTGCCAACCATTCCCCTCTCTCTGCTCCCAATACCTTTCTGTCTATATTTTCCACTGTCCTTTTCAATTAAAGGTGAAAAACAAATTATGAAGAAAAAACAATATAGTTTTATTTTTTACCTTCAAAAGATGAAATGTAAAATAGGAAAAAAATCAAGTTTTTCCCTAAAACAAGCAAAATTATCTGCCAGTGGAGTCAAATCTTGTTTTTGCTTTGAAATGTAGATATTTGGACTGTAAATAAGACAAAAATTCTAAGAAATTTTTCCACAAATACTATTAAGAACTACCAATTTAAGCATTGATGCATAGTAATTTTGCACACCGAATCATCATTTTAGATTAGTGCGTAATGTGACACTAAACCATTTTTAGCTCAATATAGGTTAACCTATATCTGGAAAAATCCTGTTATCGTCATTGTTTTAATATGTGATTTTAGGTGGATATGACCAAGGTCAACCTTGAAGTCATCAAGCCCTGGATCACCCAGCGTGTGACGGAGATACTCGGCTTTGAGGATGATGTGGTCATTGAATTTGTCTTCAACCAGCTGGAGGAAAAGGTAGACCCCCACCTTGCTCTTCCCGGTCTTGTTTTATTTTTATTTTTTTACACAAGCTGCAGTTTATATTAGATGTGTTGTGCTTTGGGAAGAAGAGAAGGTTTGAAGATCAATGAATAACCGCTGACAGTTATTTGAAACATTTGTCATGTGAAGATGTAACAGCAGAAAACATCTAACATCACAGTGTTAAACTGTCTGCCTGATTTTAAAAAGACAGAAAAGGGGGTAAAAAGATATATTTCTCTCTCTGAAGAAATGATTTGTGACACCGTTCCTTCTGAACAGCAATGTTCTAATGTTGATGTGATTTATGATTTAAAAGGCCTGAACCAATATGGATCTTATTCCTTGCATCTGAAGTATAGCACCAACTCCTAATTAGATCTCAACTGAGCCCAAAGTCTCTCTGAATCCAACTCTCCCTTGATGATGAGCTTTATTTTTTGAGGTGAGTTATGAGCAGGGCTTGACATTGTGCCAGTGGTAGAGTCATTTCAGCTTGATCATTTGTGCCTTTCTGTTTTAGACAAAGTTTAGCAGTAAACACAAAGGCCGAATTTACCATTTTATGGAAATGCAAACTTATAAGAAATAAAATGAAATTATGATTTTGCATGTAGGATAATGCAGTACAGCATTGGTAGTGTAAGAGACTTGCTTTTTTTTTTTTTACTTAAAACTATTACTTGCTCATCTGTCAGTTATTTAAGACTTTGTTGTTTATTTGTGTGATTGTGCCTTTTAAACAGTACGAAAAAAATGATACGTGACCTTTTTTTCTCATTTTTATTAGTTTAGATAGGCTCTATGTATTAGTTGCTATTTTAGTCTCTAAAGATTTAATTTTCAGGAAGCTTTTGTGGGATTCCGGAGAGGTATTTGCTCTTATTAATAATACATAAAGGTGTTTCTTATTCTCAAATAAAGCAAACGTGCTTCTACTATTTGTAATGGCATAGCCATATAGTAATTTAAAGGAATTCTAGTTAAGCTTGATCAACAGCGTTTGTGGAATAATATGATTTACCTAAGAGAATAATTTAGTCATCTTTTATTTCGTAAAATGAAAAATCCAATCATAGTTAGGCGATTATGACTGTGCCAGGATGAAAATAATAAAAGTTTTGTTAAATCCCTTTGGTTCCAAAAACATGGATATTTTAGCTGAAAGGTTGTCATTCATGTTTCAATTTAGTTTTTTTGCTAAAACTGATTTGGGATATGATTTTGTTATTTTTTATTTTTAAGTTTCAATAGTGGTTGTACATTTTTATATGCTTTAACTATTAAGGCAGTATACTCTAAATTATTATTATTGTTTAGATATTGTAGTATTTTATTAACAAGCCTGCACAATAATTGTATAAAAATAAGAAAATGTTCTTATGCAAACATAACTTTTCCTCGAATGGTCTAAATAGGTCAATATTAATACATTCCTGAAGAATGCAAGCAAGTCGACATATTTAGGGTCTTTGGCATCTAAAAAAAGAAGTGAACGTTTCAATTATTCCACAGATGCTGTTGAGGGAGCTTGACCTGTATTAAGTGGGAAAACATTTGTGTAGCACTTATTTTAGAACACCAGGTGCTCAGTCCTGCTCTTGAAGATCTACTTCATTGGAAACTTCTGCTCCAGCCCAATTCTTTAAACTGAACTCTGGTGCGCATCTTCAGGAGCACGATTCAGCATGTCTGTCTTAGTTATGGATCTAATAGGATGATTTTCCTCTTCATTTTGTTGTTAATAAAGCGTTTTCTATGCCTTGTGTACTCATTATTGCTTGTTCGTCTCTTACAATTTAGATAAATGATATAGCATTAAACTCAAGGTGATTGAGTGTGATGCGGTAGTGAGGCGGAGGCCAGCCAATGGAGCGCCTTTCTCCGCCCCCCCAGCCCACAGAGCCTGCGCCACTCACACTGAAGACAACTGGACTGTTCTTGCTTTGTGGGGTTTTGATGCACTCTGTTTGTGGACTGTAATGTTTCTATCTCTCAGGAGTTTGATATTGCACAGGATGAGACAGCCATAGTGGTTGGGAGGGTCTTAATTGCTCCTTGACAGGGGGATGTGAACTGGGAGGGTTAATCTCAGTTCAGATGATAACTTGTAATGCATGCTCAAAGGGAGTTTATACATTTTAGAAGTGCTTTGAATTTTTTTTTCTTCATTTCATTTATTTGGTTTATAAGTAAAAAAAAAATATTAACAAAAAAGATTAATAAATTCATAACATTCAGTTGTGGCTGTTGGTTATAGAAACCATTTTGAGGCCCGCAGGTACTGGGCTCTTGTTGAAAAGCAGCTGTTTACTGATGTTCAGGAAAGGAAGGTCTAGGTAGACTATCAAAGTTCTGTGCTTTTGTTCGGTGTCAGTATTAACTGCTTGGTTTTCTCCCCTTCTCTCTCCCCCCCCTGCTGTTTGTGTTGCAGAATCCAGATGGAAAGATGATGCAGATTAATTTGACAGGTTTTCTAAATGGAAAGAATGCTCGGGAGTTCATGAAGGACCTCTGGCCGTTGTTGTTAAGCGCCCAGGAGAACATTGCCGGTATCCCATCAGCCTTCCTGGAGCAGAAGAAAGAGGAGATCAAACAAAGACAGGTGATGAAGAACTGGGAACTCACATGCTCATTGTTACTGGTTTTGTGTTAATTGATGTTGTAATAATACTACTGTAATAATACTAATCTTTTTCTTCTGCTTGTTTCAGATTGAACAGGAGAAACTCGCCTCTCTAAAAAAAGTAGATGAAGATAAAAGGGAGAAGGAGAGCAAAGAAAGAGCTCAGTCAAAAAGCCCTAAACGGTTGGTTTCGGCCTTAATCTTAATTAAATTTTTCCCATTATTTTCCTTTAAAAAAATTATAGCATTTTTTACTTTGCGATGACGCATTGAGTTTAAATTCACAAAAAAAATACAAAGAAAAAAAGTATACAAAAATTATAAAAAAATGGTGATTAACAAATTAGCACAATTGTCTGTGTAATTGATGTATAATGTTGCATAACAATCAACCTTGTTTTAATCTGCTTTTGTTTCTGATTTACTCTTAATTGCAGGAGAAAGTCTCGCTCCCCTGTGAAACGTGACCGTAAATCCAGTCCTTCTCGTTCTCGCTCTCCTCGACGAAAAATGAGCCCACCCGCTTCGCCACCTTCCAGTCCACCCAATCATAAAGAAGAACCAAAGCGAGAACCAGACCAGTCAGAGAGCTCCAAACCAGAGCCGCTCATTCAGGAGGCTTCATCCACCAGGTGACTATGGAAATCTGACGTAACACTTTGATATTGTAGCATTTTAGTGCTTAAAGCTACAATTGTCCTCTTAAATGCTTTGCACAAAACTGACATTTCAGATTCATGTACAAGTTCAACCTTTAATCAAAAGGAATGACTTCAAAATTGTTGAGTTTTTGGAGGATCCTGGATTTCCAGACTGATATTTAACCCTCTTTTTTTTTTTTATCTGTTAGTGATCTTGTGACTGAGATGAAGCCGGACTCGGTGTCGGAGCCTGTGAAAGAGTCCTCTCCAGAGAAAACGTCAAAATCAGAAGACAGGCCCAAACCCAGAGACAGGGAGAAGGATGGACGCAAAGATCGTCCACGCCACCGCTCTCGTTCTCGATCCCCTCGCTCACGCAGACGACCTCGATCCCGCTCTAGGTAAGAAATGTTTTTTGAAGTTACATTATTTCCTTTCTTAGATTTTTTTTTGTTTACCTACTAGTGTGATTGAACTATGGGTAAAGTCAATATCTCTACTTCTAGGTCATTCTCTCCTCGCCGAAGAGCAAGTCCCAGGAGGCGAATCTCTCCGAGACGTAGGAGTCCTCCTAGACGCCAGCCTCCCCCTAGACATAGACGTAGCCGCTCACCTGTCCGCAGGTGAGTCTCTCTCTCTCTCCCTCTTTTTAGAGCAACATTTTATTCAGCAAGGATGCATTAAATTTTTTTAAGTTTTGATTTGCCAAAGAATTTAGAAAGAAACAAGCAACACAGATAATTTATAATGAAAATGATTTCTGTTGGAACCTGAGACACTGAAGACTGTTAGTATGACTAATGACTGTTAAAAAAAGACTAATATTAAACTGACTCATGTAAAAAAAAAAAGCAACCGAGTAACTCAATAGTTAAATGCTACTGTTAATCTGCATTGATGTGACTGAGATTTATAACAATTAGTTTTTTAAGCATATTTTTTCTAATAGTCTGACTGTCATCTGCACCTCAACTACTGAATTTCACATATTCTTTGTTTGTCCACTAGGCGGCGGTCTCGCTCCCGCTCCTCCTCAGGCAGCTCCTCCTCTCGGTCGCCCCACAAGAGAGCAGGAAAACGTGGGTCAGCGACCCCACCCAGAAAGCTTGCACGTCGCCCAGACCCTTCGAGCCCCCCCAGAAGGCGAGGCCGCAGTCCTTCAGGACCAGACACCAGCCCTCCAGGTACATCAATTCAATTCTTTTTATTTAAAGTGGCTTAAATGAAAATAAATCACCTATGATTATAGATGTGTACGTTGTTGTGTAAATCTGAAACGTTCTTTGTTGATGTCATGTCGAGTATAGTATATTAAGTGATTTTGACTGTAATGCATCTAAAAATTTCAGCTGTGAAACACAGGCCTGTTGGAAGAAACGACTCTCGTTCTCCTTCTCCCAAACCCAGGCGGTCTGATGCATCAGATTCAGGTGAGGTTTAGCTCTTCAGCGTGGTTTTTTAAGTTTTTCTTATTGAAATAAATATTGTTATAGATGCTGACAGGGTGTTAATGTCTCTCCGGTCTTAATGCTAAAAAAACTGTTGTGTATAGTGTTTTGTAGGAACTATGTGAAACTTATTGTATAGTAACTCTTGTGCTACGAGTTTGTTCACTTCAACGATAAAGATGGAGGTGCATGTAACGGGTGTTTAGCTGGGCCTTTGTATGTCATTGGTGTGTTGGTGGGCATGAGGCAGTCTCTTGGTTACTGAAGGGCTCTGCTTTGCCTTTTAGATGAGGAGAAGTTGGGCAAAGGGTCAACAGCAGATTCTGTCCAGCAGCGACGTCAGTATCGCAGACAGAATCAGCAATCCTCTTCAGGTTACCACCTTTTTTTATTTACTTTAATCATACTAGTTTGCCTCCACTTTCCCCCTTTCTCAGACTTGTACTCGCACCTAGGAGTTGTGTTGGATGTGGTAAATATATGCTAGTACTTGTTTCATTTAGAGCTTAAAGTCATGTTGGGTTTATTGTTTGCTTATAGACACAGGTTCATCCTCTTCATCTGAAGATGAAGTTCCAAGGAGGCAGAATAGGGGTCCAGGTGCCAGGAATGGAGAAATCAGGAGGAGGCGGAGTCATTCACCTGCATCACCACGGAGGCGGCACCGAGATGCATCCCCAAGGTAAAAATCAACATCATTTGCATGTGCTTTACATCAGTGTTCAACATACAATACCCTCAAAAGGTCAATCTACTTGGATGCTTTATTCTCTTTTGGGGGAAAAAATAGTTAAGCTTTTGCTCAGTCCCATATAATTCCATCCTATGTAAAGAAAAGCTATGTAAAGAAAAGTATTTAGAATGAGATAAACCTTAAGTTATACGCTTTTAAAAGAAAAGCATGTAGATTCATCAACATGCAAGTTGTTTTTAGTGGATCAATAATGCATCGCAACCAGTTGTAACATGTCACATTCACAAAAAATAGATGACCCTGTATGAAAAAAATCTTGTCTCCTCTTTTAGAAAGAGACGTTCTCCATCACCTCCTGGGCGTAGACATCGTTCACAGTCTCCTGTTCGCCGCCGCAGGTCGCCCTCTCCTCCCCCAAGACGCAGGTAAAGTTCAGCTGAGTTCATGAGCTCCTCTGGATTTTGTTTGAAATGCTTCTTGCTTTGACTCTTCTTCTTTCCTTCTGGTCTCAGATCTCCATCTCCACCTCCTCGGCGCTTTACTCCCCCAATTCAGCGTCGATACAGTCCCTCCTCCCCTTCTCCAGCCCAAAAGAGACGCTTATCAGGGTCTCCTCCCAAACGAAGAAGGTCTCCATCACCTCCCCCCAAACGCAGAATACCTCCATCACCTCCCCCCAAACGCAGAATGTCTCCATCACCTCCCCCCAAACGCAGAAAGTCTCCATCACCGTTGTCAAAACGCAGAACATCTCCATCGGTGTCAAAACGCAGAACGTCGCCTTCCCCTGTGACTAAACACAGAAGGTCTCCATCACCCACGTCCAAACGTAGAGCTTCGCCTATGTCTAAACGCAGGGATTCTCCCTCACCTGCCCCGCAACGTAGAGCTTCTCCTTCTCCCATGCCCAAGCATAGAGGGTCACCATCCCCTGTGACCAGACGCCACTCCTCTCGATCCCCCAAAAGGAGTCGTGGCAGCAGTCCAGGAAAAAGACGTACTCCACCCTCCTCTGCTTCGCCTCCACCTCGCCACCGCCGAAACTCCCCAAATCCCCCTGCAGCCCAGCGGGGCAGAGACACCCGGTCCTCTCCCCCTGCCCACACTACTCGAGTGTCTTCCAGTCCTCCAGGTAGATATGGAGCCTCTGGTTCCTCCCCACAAAGACAAAGACGGCAGACATCCCCGTCACACAGCACCAGACCTATTCGCAGGGTTTCCCGCACTCCAGAACCACGCAAAGCGCAGAGGTATGTTTTTCTACAACAGTTCTTTTAGTTGTGTAACGCAGATGTGCAAATCTTTGATTGTTGCTATCCATTTGCAGAGGGTCACAGAGTCCGCAGCCGGAAAGGAGGCAGGTTTCACTTTCACCATCTGCTTCTCCTCCTCCGGCTCAAAAGCGGCCTGCTTCAGTCTCACCCTCTCGCTCCGCTAGCCGTTCTCCACCTCCACCTGCTAAAAAGAACAGCAGTGTCTCCCCGAGCCCTTCACCTAACAAGGTATGCCACTCTTGCAGAGGTGTGGTTCTCACTGATCGCATCCTAAGAGCTTTGATGCTCCTAAAGACTAGACTAGACTTTTCAGTTCTTGTTTTTTAGAAATGCAAACTAATAAAACATCTGGGCTGGGGTCTACCTTTAGCAAATTAGGGTGTGTTCACACTTGGAAAATTTGGTTTGATTATAGTCTGAGATTGCTCTGTTAATGCAGTTAATTTTTGTGAATGCTGCTATCTGAACACGATGCACACCAAAGCAGAGGTTCAAGGACAATTCTCATGCTGACCTGATTTTTCTCATCAGTCACAGTGTTCCTAATTGTAGTTCAATATAGGCATTGGATTTGAAACCGATCTTCATTTGAACGTTTAATGGAGAAATTCTATTTTTACACTATTTGTAAGTTCTCAGACTTTCTCACATGCACACACGTACAGTGTGAGCTGTTTTGGAAATCAAAGTGTGAACGAAAGTTAACTTAACATTAAATGTGCGCTTTTTATTTGGTCAAGACCTAATGAACTGAACAATCAGTGTAAACACCCTTAATGCAAAAAAAGAAAGTTTATTACAGCCATTTCAGTCGCTAAATGTCTTTGTTCGTCCTGTAGAACTCTGATGCAGAAGGTGGTAAGAAGAAGAAAAAGAAGAAAGAAAAGAAACACAAGAAAGATAAAAAACACAAGAAGCATAAGAAACAGAAGAAGGAGAAGGGTGGAGAAGAAAAGAGTGGTGGGGCGACAGGAGGACATGGACAGGAAGCAGAGGCAGATTCTGACCAGAAAAAGGTGAAGTTACACTTTTAAAGCTGTTTAAGAGCAAATTCTCCTCTGAGATACAAACATCTCTTCATTTCACCACACTGCGATTTGAAAAGTTTGGAGTCATTGTAAATGTTTTTTTTTTTTTTTTTTTAAAGTCTCTTATACTTACAAAGCATACAGTTATTAGATCAAAATGTATTAAAAATGATAACACTTAGAAATATTATGATTTAGCATGACACTTTTAACATTTTAAAATGTATATTACTTCTTTGATAGCAACAGGTGAAGTTGCAGTCATTATTCCAGTCTTCAATGTTACTATATCTTTCTGAAAAAATGCTGATTTGGGGCTGAAGATTCTTTTATTTTTCATTATCAATGTTGAAAACCATTGTGCTGGTCAATATTTGTGTGGTCTTTACTGATGCTTTTGTCTTTAGTACATCATTTCTATGCTACCATTTTTCATTAGGGCTGGGTGATAAATTGATTTTATTGGTTAACCCGAGTTTGACGTTCACATCAATTTATTTGAATGAAAATCGTTTTTCACCCTAATACATGATGCTCCCCTCTGGGCTCCTGTAGTTCACCCGCATTGCCATAGAAACACAAAAACAACATGCAGCGAGTAGAGGAGAACACGGAGAAATGTTGCGCTCTTTGAAATGAAATGAACACATGTACAATCACGCTCGCCCAAAAAATGTGTAATTCAGAGCTTTCAATTACGAGACGGGAGGATTAGAAACTGTGCGCCACACCTTGTGTTCTCACAGTGAGATGTAACTGTAATAAGACAATTAATGAGAAGTAAATACAACATAAATATCTGACTGTTACTGATATAACGTTGGAGTTCAACGTTGCTTTTTCCAGATAAATGATGTGGCCCAGCTGCAAAGACATTCATTACAGTGTAAATATCAACAGTCAAAACTCGCTCAGTGCACTAGACTAGACTAATCTACCAGATGCAGTGACCCCACGCAAATAAAAGCAATAAAAAGCAACACACTTGCCTAATGTGAGTATTTTATGTGATCAGATAACATTTAACAAAAACGAATAAACCTCTGAATGCATGCTTATTGGGAAAAACAAATTATCTCGAGAGAGAGGTTCCTTTTTAACATTCATTGAGTTTACTTTCACTGTAATTGTATAAAAGGGTGTAATTTATGTAATAATAAAATAATATTATTTATTATTGTTATTATTATAAAAGTCTTGTATGCAATTATAAATGGAGCTTGTGAAATTTGATCTTTAAATGACATTTTTGTTTTCTTTATATCCTATAATTATAATTATTCTAAGGTTATATAGGTTAATAACCTTCAACTCCAAGTGTTTTTCATGGGGGCAAATTGTTTTAAACCGTAAATTTGAGTATTTTGTGAAAAAAATCTAGGATTTTTTTTTTTTTTTTTTTTAAAGGCCATATCGCCCAGCTCTAATTTCTGTTCTTTTACTGGTTGTCCATAATGTAAAATCTAAATATACTACTTATGTTTGAGTCAGACATAATTAATGCTACCTTTCTTGAAGGAATCAGAGAGTGAAGTAGAAGACAGTTTGGATGATCTGGAGAAGCATCTACGTGAGAAAGCTCTTCGTTCAATGAGGAAGGCCCAGATGTCTCCATCATCTCAGTCCTGAGGGCATCTCTCCTGCACCCCACATTTCCCTCTTTCTCTTTCACTCTCTGCATTTTAAATGTTTGATGTTGGTTCAGCTTTAGAATGTACAAATTGTTAAAATTCACCCTAGACTTTTTTTGTTTGTTTTGGATTTGTTTTTCTTTTTTTGGCATGTTTATTGCTGAAGTGTTTTATGATATAGAAATGAGTGAGCAGCTGAAGTTTCTCCATCAGATTTTGTCCTCCACCCTTAAAATACTGTCAAAAAGAAAACGTTTATCCGAAAACAAAACTTTTTTTAGTCCCCACCCCCTCACCTCCTGTGTTGCTTTTACAGTCATGATGAAAAAAAAAAATGAAAAGCTTATTTGCCGTTCTGAGTTGATAATGTACGAGTTAGCCTATGGATTCTCTCTTAACCTCCGCAGGACTTTTTACAATAGTTTTGTTTGCATGGACGGCAGACCCTAGTGTGTTTGTCCTCTTGTGTGCATGATCTATAAAGTAAAACTGCTCTCTGTTCATCTGAGCATTGCGGCAGTGCTTGAGAGCTCCACTGTACACATGAGAACAAATCAGAAGTCTGTTTTCATCATCTTTTTTTTTTTTTTTTTTGTAACCTAAGTTGTGTTTAAAATTGTTGGACCCTGCAGAAAATTCTGGCTTTAAAGAAAGTCGCATTAAATTGAAAGAAAAAAATGTCTCAAATCCTTTTTTTTTTAGTTGCATAATTGTTCAAGTCTACAATTTGATTTGTTTCGCTTTCAATTATTTTGATTGTAAATGTCAGACTCGTCCAGCATGCTAACAATGAAGACAGCATTACATTTAGGATGCAAACAGACTGTTTTGCATATGTTTGCTAGTCCATTTTTACTGGGTTCTCTGGAAAGCCTGTGTTGTCCCTGGTCAGGTTATGACACATGATAATCAAGTGCTGTTCATGTTTTGGTTATGTTTTTTTTCTCCCCCTTTAGCAGCATGTGAAATCTTCACTAGCCACAGATGAAAGCTCAGTGAGTTTTTAATCGTGTAATGTCGTTAATAATGGCTGATCTGGAAAAACAGCCTGAGGCAGCAATGTTTTGCCCTGGTTGTTATTTTATAATGCCACCTGCTTCTGGCTGCAGGCTTCTGTGGGAATACATGGGTGGTAAACATGCAGTCTGTCTTTACACTGTCCCTAGAGGTCAGGCCAAGTGCTGGAGAGCTTTGTTTCTGGATCGGCTGTGCATTGTGCTGGAAGATATTTGGTAATAACAAAGACTCTCTTAAAGGAGTTTACTATTTACTTTTCTATGTGATAAATTTCATTGTATGTGATGCATCAAAATACGTTTCATGCAGTGTTTTTAGTTGAACTAAAACTGGAACACTTGCTTTTTCCCCCACCTTGGGGTGTTTTTGCATAAAAATGCGAACAACCAAATAACCCTCACAATTCATATTTGAGTAATGTAACTTTGGTTTCTTCAGGTAAAATAATTTCAAAAGAAAAAAGTTGGGTTTAATAAAATGGTAATAATTTCTACATTTTTGTTTTGAGTCTAAAATGGTACAAATGTTCTCCTCTAACCTTTAAACACCCCACTTGTGTAACTTGGTAATTAAATCTTAAGGTTCATGTGTAGAAAGAAAAGTCTTCATAAGCAAATTGATTAGATCTTTTGAAATGCATATTGATTAAACCTTGCCACACACTATATAACTATGTATATATATTATATATAGTGTGTGTGTGGGGGGCAACGTTCAATATGCGTTTCAAAAACTGTTTAATCTCAAAAAAATTGTGAAAGATTATTAGAATTGCAAAAACCCAATTTTTATAAGAACTTTTTTTAAAGAAAAAAAGTAGAACATTGTTAGATGTTAACTCAAAATTGCATGCATCAAACTAGCTGTAAAATCAGATCATTATAAGAAGATAAATATTCGAGAAATTCTCTAATAAAAACAATGTTCATTGGATAAATGTATAGAAGATTTAGTGAATCCACACCAGCCAGCCAGGTTCATCCAACCCTATAACGCTTACAACTGTTAATATTATTTTATTAATAATTTATTTCAATTGTGAATAAAAACACTTCAAGGTAAATTAACTTACTAAAAACTGATTTCCTGTACCTTCTCGGTAAAGTTGGTTTTACAAAGTACAAGACTTGCAGTGCAAGAAGAGCTTTTTTTTAGACGGATTTAGCAATATAAAACTCATCGGGCAGCTATGGCTCCAGTGCACGCGCACGGTTCTGATTCTGCTCGCGCCAGACGAGTTCGGCACACTGCGCATGACAACACTGCCTTAAATACTCCCGTAGATTTTTCCCTCTACGTCGCCGCCATCCTGAGCGAGAAAGCAGAGGAGGAGACATAGCGGACTCCGTCGGGTTTTCTCAGTGATGTGTTTCTAAGCAGCGACAGGACCTCGTGGAAACGCGCCTTTCTTCGTTTTAACGAACTCGTTTGCACTTGGAAAAAACCGCAGAGTGTTTTTGTGTGTCCGAAAAACTCGGCCCGAGAAAGAGGGAGGCGTGAAAGCAAAACTTTTTTGTGCCAAGGTGAAGAAATCGAGGTTTGTTGTGAAGGCGCCCGTGTGAAAACAAAAGTTCGGGATGTCTCTCTCGGTACCTCAGAACGGTTTGAAGGGGGATAACGAGCCCGTCATCGAGCTTTTTGTGAAGGTAAGCTTCTGACTAATAAACCGTATTTATATTAGTACCGATTAAAGGATAGTGTTTCCAGAAATGAACGTTTTGCCATCGCATACTCGCCGAAAATAGTTTTCGTTTGCACGTTAAACACAATCGAGATTTATGAGTTCGTTCGCTTTATGCTTTCATTATACAAGGACAAAAAAGAAACAATGAAAGTGAATGGTGACCAATACTGTCAGTCCCAAGCGTTCAGCCCACACCTCCCAAACTAACGTTACAGGCTTCTGTTGTTATTAGAATCACAATTCTGGCTTTTGTCGATAAATAAAATATTGACAGATATTGTTAACATCAACAACTTCATCTTAAATATGTCCAAAACAAAGATCAGAAATGTGATTCTGCGGTTTTGTCTTACAGTAGGGGTGTATGATGACATTCAATGTCAAATGGGCGTTTTCTCAATATCCCATATTTTCTCCACTCGCTGATGTATGTTATTCAGATGATTATGTGTGACAAAAATAAATAAAGTCACACGAATTTACTCCCTCAGCTGAAAGCTTAAAGCACGCGGGTTTGCATGGGAAATCTTCAACAATGTACATCTGCAGTTTCCAATCCAGACTGCAGGAAATCCGTCTGGTCCAGGATACAAAGTAACCCAGATTTACACTAAACCAAGCCAAAAAGAGCATGAATGTCCTGTGCCACAGTTCAAAATATGTTTATTTTAAATGACGTTTCGTTTCTATGTGAAACTCTTTGAATGAGTGACTCCTAAGCCAGCTTTCATTTTCCTTCTGCATTGTGTTTTGCCTTCATAAGTGTTTCATATTTATTTTAACTGTACACAGGCATCAGTGTGGGATATTTAATGTAACCAGAGACTATTTCTTGTTCATGTGCTTCATGAGACTATATACTCCCAATGTAAACTGAAGTGAAGGAATCTGGTCTTGTGGATCTCTGAGTAATCAAAGTGGAATTATTTGAATTCCTCTCCACTGCTGAGAATCCTGCCGCCCTCTTTCTTTTCCTGGCTTTTCTCCTCTTTTTCTCTCCCTCCAAAGGCCTTCTGTCCAGCAGAGCGGGAAAACTCCTGAAAGGAGAGAGAGAAGGGAAATGGAGGAGGGGACAGTGATACATAGAGAGGTGGGGGTTGATTGGGGTCCCACGTCTGTTTGGAAGCAAACTCTCTTCTCTGAACCTCATGGTTACTGAACTACTAGTGCATTCAAACTCTGAGGACTTTGGATTTCAGACTTGCAATCGCTGACCGAGCGTTTATGATTTCAGAGGCTTTAATTAAAGCATGCCCCTACTGTATTAAATGGACTGTAATTAATTAGTCAACGAACATGACGGCAGTTTGTTACATCAAGCACTTGTATAGGTCAGCTCTTTTCGGGAGTTGGGAAGTGATGCTGCAAAACATCAGAACAAGCTCATTAATGTGGGCTTTGATTTGTAATGGAGTTTGAGATCCTGTGAAATCTGAGCCGATGTGAGTCCAATCTTCGTGTGTTTATACATTTCAGATTGCAGCGAAAGATGAAGTCAAGCCAAAAGTTCTGAGTGAGGCAAACTTAAAATAATGTTACATTTTACGTTTTAAATGTTAAAAGATTTCAGATTCCTTTTTATTAAAATGTATTAAAAAAAAAAAAAAAAACACTTTACGTTTTGTGTATGTTTACAAACAATTCAAAAGCTTGTTAACACCGGCTAAAAGTCACTTAATATATTCATTATATATCTTACTTGGTGATAGTTAACCCAAAAATGAAAATGTATTCACTATTTACACCCCCTCAAGTGTTTATTTTGTTGAACACACTAAATGATATTTTGAAGACAGCTAAAAGCTAAAAACCAGTATCCATTGACTTCTACAGTAGGAAAAACAAATACAGATCTTGTGTTCAAAAAAGAAAGTGAACTTAAGTGTGCTTAAAAGCACTTAAAAGTGAAACTTGAATGCCCTTTTCAGACAAATTGCATGATATTGGTCTGATGACATCCTCAGTGATACTGTACTTATCTCATGTGATGCGATTTTTATGAATGAGATAGTCTGGAAATTGTTTATAACCGCAGGTATCATATATTTAGACGCTCAGCTTGACCACACAGCAGCGTTTTCTACTGACAGTTCAGTGAACAGGAAATCAGCATCCAAAATTAATAGACGAGTAGCTATGAAACCGTTCTCCTGCTGTTGTGGTTTTGATGTGAAACGGCGTGAAGAGAGACCGGAGGCCACCTTCTTTCAGCACTGATGTCAGATGAGCTGCAGTGCCACTAGCACTGTTTGTGTTTTGTTTCTATGGTGCCAAAGTAAAGAGAGTTTCGTTTTATTTGTTTAAAATTGCATACACGCTGCAATAGATAGATAATGGTGAGCTCTCTCTCACCCTCCCTTTTTGTCGTTTTATGTCTTTCTCATTCATAATTAACAGCATGTATGTAATGCATCTTTGTTCTGCACCTTTTCTTACCGCACAACACCACAGCAGGACCAGCCCCTTTGTTGCCATCGTAACCAGGCAAACCTTGCCCCTGCTAGCGACTGATAATGCAGTCTTCTCCCTTCCTCCCTCCCTCCCTCTCCGCACAGCCGCACCTGCTGGCCGTCTTTACCACCATGTGCTTTTTCAGATTTTTGCTTTGATCGCAGCAAAGCGCACTGCAGCGTGTATTCATATACGGTGCGTTTCCCAAAGGGTCTGCACACCTTTCCTTTTTTGGTGACTGAATCTGATCTTGCTGGTTTACACTCTTTATTTTAGTTGGCCATTTATCCTGCAGTGTTCTCTAATGGATTTGAGATTGAGAGATCAGCCTCAGAGGTTTAATGGGATCAGCCTCTGTTAAATTGATGCGACTTCTCTAGTGTATGATGCAGCACTAATGAAGCCTTGGTCCGAGAAAGGATTTGCAGGTCTTGTGGTAATCTGATGGCAGGCTTATTTTGTTTTACCAAGGCAATGTATAGAAGAGTAGTAAATGATAGATGTTTTGAATAAGGCTGTCAAAAAATTAATCGTGATTAATCACATCCAAAATAAAAGTTTAACATAATATTTGTGTGTGTACTGTGTATATTTTATTATGAATTTATTATAAATACACACATGCATATACTTGATAAATGTTGGTTAATATTTAGATATATAAAAAAAATATATGTGTATGATACAATTTTACATTTGAATATGATATATTATATATAGTTTTGGCTTCTATGAATGTGTTTATCACATATACATAATAAATATATTAATTAATTAATCACGATTCTTGGACAGCCCTAGTTTTGAAAGGAATTGGTTTTTGTAATGGATTTGAAATGTATTACAGATTGCAATTGTTACAGATTTTTGCTGATATTACAATTCATATCAGCTCATGATTTATTTCGCCTACTTGTTTTTAGATTTTATGTTTTTCATCATTCTGAAAATTTCTTTAAACCTGTACATTTTGTAAACTGGTAATCTTAGACCGTTGTAAGCAATTATTTTTTGAAAAATCTGTTCCTATGATCATACAGTAATAAATGTATCATAGCTAAAAAAAAATTACCTTTTCTATAAAACTCTTAACTGATCTGTTTGTTTTTTCATTATTTCTAGTTCTCCAGTGGCCCATCTACTTTTTCTTTCATTCATTATTCATTCATTCTTTCAGTAATTTTCTGTTCTGCTTAGTCCCTTTATTAATCCGGGGTCGCCACAGCGTAATGAACCGCCAATTTATCCTGCATATGTTTTACGCAGCGGATGCCCGTTCAGCTGCAACCCATCTCTGGGAAACATCCATACACACTTATACATTAGGCACAATTTAGCCTACCCAATTGACCTATACCACATGTCTTTGGACTTGTGGGGGAAACTGGAGCACCCAGAGAAAACCCACGCAACCACGGGGAGAACATGCAAACTCCACACAGAAATGCCAACTGACCCAGCCGGGGCTTGAACCAGCGACCTTCTTGCTGTGAGGTGAACGTGCTAACCACTACGCCACCGTGGTGCCCTTTTTTTTCATTCATTTATTCATTTTCTTTCTGCTTAGTCCCTTTATTCATCAGGGGTTGCCACAGCAGAATGAACTGCCAACTTATCTAGCATATGTTTTGCACAGCCGTTGCCCTTCCAGCTGCAGCCCAGTACTGGGAAACACCCATACACTCTCACATTAACACATATGACTAATTTAGTTCATCCAGATCACCTATAGCGAATGTCTTGGGACTGTGGGGGGAAATGGGAGCACCTGAAGGAAACCCACTCAAACACAGGGCCATTTACTTTTTAAATACAAAATTGTGCCATATCTTGCTTAATTAAACAAAAACAGTGTTCTTCAAATCTGTATCAGCTTGATATTTGGTTTTAAAGTCTGTGCAATTATATTAGAAAAGGCTTCATTTAAAGCAGATATGACCAGGAGGAGAACATAGTCCTTTATTTATTTATTTTATTTCTTTCTCCATTTTCAAACCAAACCTATTTCATGTGGCAAAGTTTAAACCCTGCCTGGCAAGTATGCTTCAATAACACGTCCTGTAATGTTGAAGAATTAGGTCAACAGGCTGTTTGACTTCTACAGAATCTACAGTAATCAGTCAATTGTTTGACAAACTCCATTTCAGTCCTCCTTTTATACCTGATACCTTTAGTATCATTCACTTGTGATTGGATAAATCAAAGCATCTTAAAAATAGACGTAAAAAGATTATGGGATTTGTTGAAGGACTTGTGATTGTCTCCCTGGCCGACAATAAAGTGGGTGTTGATAAATCTTTGAAAGGAGGGACCTAAATCACGTTTTGGTACCACACGTTCATAGAGACTTGTGCAAGAACGCAGCCACCCAAAACAGCCTAGCAACTGTATAATAAAGTGTTCCTCAAAGCTACCCAAAACACTTTAGTAACCACAAACCAAAATATCCCAGCACTGTGGTGCAAGCTGTGTTAGTTTCATCGTTCACACCTTCTACGCTTTTAGATCTTCCCAGCTTTCTACCTAGTTGTGCAATTTGAAAGTGAGCCAGTTCATCGTGTGACCGTGGTGATGTTTACTCAGCAGAAGGAGGCCACTGTCACTCAGGTGCTTTAGTCCAGGTGCTGATGATGCAATCATGATAACTTTTGCTCTGCCTTGATTGGCTCTTTAGATTAATTATTGTTTAGAGTACATGCGAAGTCAGATGACTTGAGTGTTTTGTCTCTGGTTTGACTTTTGTCTATGCTGATGTTAGTGACCGTCCTATGTGGACTGCAGAGTTATAGTTTAATCACTGCTTATGTATTCAAGGCCATAGTTTGCCCTTATTTTTATAGCTTCGTGTTCATGCGTTTTTACTTTTTTTTTTTTTTTTTTTTGCTGCTCTTTTTGTGCTGTAGAGAGCAAAATTTTGAAGCGTCAAAAGATTGTGGTATAGCTCAGAATGTCAGCTCAGGCTCATTGGAAATGCGTGCCTCAAGGGGGTTGCACAAAGAATGCCACGCAGCCCCATGCATTTTAGAATTCTAAACATAGATTTCTATCAGGGTGTGCACACCATTTTTGCAAAATGTAAAATACGTTGCACTGGGTTTGTTTTGTTGCATGTTTCAGGTGACCAATCCAATAGGGTGTGTCTAGGTTTTGGAAAGCTGATATTACTTAGGGTATGTTTTAGATGTCCAATAGACTGTGGGACTTGTCATGCAGGTCCCCTCAAGAACCCCTGACCTAAACTCAACCAATATTGTTTTCAGAAGCAAACGTAAGAGATAAGTTCGCTGTAACCACAGTTTTACTTTGATTTTACATTGCTTTTTTTCTTTTTGTGGAAGTGTGATTCACCAGACTCAAACCTGGGCTCTCTGCATCACAAGTACAACACTGTACAAAGTGAGCTACCGAGCAAACTGGCCACATCAGTGATGTTGTCCATATGGAGTTAGATAGTTGAGGCAAATTCATTTCTTTACAAATCATACACCTTAAGCTGTTTTGTGGTATTTATTTGGTGTTGTGCAAAGAACTGCATAATTCTTCATCATGTCACCTAGAATATGAAGTAAAATGTTTTTGCAGTTTCACAAAATGTAGTGGCTAAAATGGATATTTCATCTTTTACAGTGTCCATTTTAAACTCAATTTAGCAGTCTGTCTTTTTCAAGCTGCCTAATGCGCAGTTCATTCTTTTATCAGCTGCCAAGACGTCAACACAAAATATGCACTTTAAATGCCTCAAAAGAGTGGTGTGAAATTGCCAGTACTGAAAGTTACCCCATGTATTTGTGGTGTTACAGGGTTATTAGATCAGACAGACGTGGCCATATTCTTAGTGTTTAAGACCCCAGTAGCACAAGAGTCAAATGTCTTCACAGCATGTGATCTGCCCTTACTCAACAGTCTAAAGGACAAAAGACATACTCTACCTCCTTTACCCCTCCTCTCTCTCTCTCTCTCTCTCTCTTTGCCCTTCAGATAGTCGCATTCATTCACAGGCGACTCATATTTGAGCAGAAAGCTGCATTACAGTTATTTCAGAATAGCGAGCCTAGCCATCATGAAGTTTCATCCCTTTTGTTTTTGAAGCTCCATTGTGTCCTGTCGTATTGGTTTACTGTATAGGCATCTCTTTTATTTCCAAACCAATGAAAAGTTTGTCACGCCAGTCATTCCTCCTTTATTGCAGCTCTGAGTAAACTAGGAAATGTGTGTTTATCTGCACATGACTAATGCAGAATATCTAGTTAAGATAAACCAGAAGCTGTGTGAATACATTTGAAGAGTTTCATTGCAAAACGCGATAAACGCCATCTTTTTGACATTTGGATTTTATGATTGGAAATCACTGTTCCGATGTTCCCTTATCTATGTGTGAATTGCTGCCATTAACACAATTTAAGAATGAACATTTTAGGCCTACTACAAAATGTATTTTTTCACAAAACGCAATATCAGCCAGACCAGTTTCTTTGCAAAATGCGCTATAACAGTTATATACTGTATAGAACAGCTATGCGCGAGCTCAGCATCCCCTGGGAGGAGAGTCACCGCCGGCGAAGTGCTCCGAGTTTGCTCATTGATTTAACGATAATATCAAAACAAAAAAACATAAGTTTTCAAAAAGAGGATTCACTAGGCTAACTAAAAGCGTTTGCCATTTAATTGTTTATACTGTGGGCGAGCTGTCAGTCACAGGGTACGTCCGTCTGTTAGTTAGAGAATCAAAGCTTCAGAGTCGAGCTAACCTCATGGATTTTGATGACGGATTGGAGCCAGTCATTCCAGCTGCATAATAATAATGATAATAATAATAACAATATTATTATTATTATTATTATTATTAATATTATTATTATTATTATTATTATTACAGTGAAATAAGTATTTCCCAGAGATGGGTTGTGGCTGGAAGGGCATCCGCTGCGTAAAACAAATGCTGGATAAGTTGGCGGTTCATCCTGCTGTGGCGACCCCGGATTAATAAAGGGACTAAGCCGAAAAGAAAATGAATGAATGAATGAAATAAGTAATTAAATATGACAGGACGAGGCGAGCTTATGTCTGTGGACTCGGTGAAACAGAAACTGCGCCGTCGCGGCTCCGCCTGCTCTGATCATACAGGTTTTCAGCAGCGGTGTGAAGGAGCGTCCACTCTTTCTGTAACGAGCTACAAGTCGTTTATTTAACTAACTTAATCTTACTTATCTATATTATAACTAATCACAATTAGTCCGAAGCTGTTTAAGGATGGTTGAAACGATAAAAATCCTCCAGTTTGTTTGCTCTGACAGCTCAGCCGGTACGCAGTTATCCGACCTTTTCATTCAGGGACTGCCCTGGTTTACTGGCACACGCCATAGTCACATTATGTTTATTATGGCATTATGATTTTGAATATTATGAACATTTACGATTAATTGATAAATTATTGTTAATTTTACCACTGATGATCCAAAAGATTTCTTCAAATGCCCAACTAATTAACTCAGAATCTTATTATTAATAATCAATGTTTGTATATACTGTTCCATATAGTTTTTATTAATTTTAATCAATTAAAGATGTTTGACAATGTTAAGATAAATATGTTGCATTTTGGCGTGCTTTTTGACTTATTTATGAATTATTTATGGACATAAAATTCAATAAAAATCCTGGATTTGAAGAATATGTGTCCCTGGCCTTCACTGAGCTCAAGTAATAGTTTAACGTACAGAAATTGTGAATAAAGTTGACTGTTGATGTCTTCAATAATAATGTCAAATTACCAACATTTCTCAAAATGGATATCTCGTTTTGCAACAGCTCTTAATTTTTACTTCAATATTTAAATACTAAAAGGTTGATTATAATTGATATCAGGAAATATTTGATTGTTCATAATTGATTTGTAAAGTACAGATGATGGAAGTAAATCTAGAAACTTTTTTTTTTATTCTGCAACTTCCTATTTGCAAACATCACACATTGTTTGCACTATCCAAGTGGATATTTCACGGCTGGAGACGTTTATTGGAAATTTATGCATAGCATGATGCAGTTGAGAGAGTTTAGCTTTGGACGGGGTTCAGAAAGTCAAACCTTGAAGTGTTTTGTCTAAAGGAAAGGTTACATGTTTTTAAAAAAATCTATTTTAAGATAGATGCTCGCTTGTAGCTTATACAAATTATATTTGTTTCCTTTTTACTGAACAAACAAACACACACACACACACACTATAGAAGTTAACTTTTTTATTTTAGTATGGAAGAACTCTGTGTAACAGTCAGATGAGTGTGAGTTCAGACACACGCAGTTGTGTCAATCTTGTCTGGCTCTCTGAATCACTCAATGGGTTCAAACAGGATTATGCGAACGTGCCATTTACCATCACTTGACGTTGAACAGTGACACCTGAAACATTGCCAGCATTTGAATTTCATTTTAAATGTTAAATTTAAGCAAATTTGACCAAGTTTCTACCAGGTGTTATTTGACTGTGTGGTCGTTTTAGCCTGTATGTTCATCGCGGTTTGGCTAGATTCCTTTTGATCTGCATGCGTTTAGTCTTGCAGTTTCTCAGTTGCTTGGCTCTCGTCTCCTGAACAAAGCGGTGTCATGTTTTTGTTCATTTGAAAAACACTTGTTTATTCAGCTGCTGCAACGTTGTGCAAGCAGTGGTGTGGGTCAGATGACACTCTGCATGTGTCCATTGGAGAGTGTGTGTCTGATTTTTGTTGACCAATGACAGGCCAAGAGCATGGCTGTGAGTCATCAGTCTGCTTTTATGTTAAGAGGAATGTTCTGGGAATGTTTGCATAAACTTAGCTGTGTGCAGGAGGCCTGAGTGCAATCTGAATACATGCAGAATTACAAAAAAATTCTGCATATCTTTCCCATTCTTTAATACAATAGTATTTTGAGTTGCAATAAAGTCCATATATAGGCCTGTCACAATAATCAATTTATCGACTTATCGCACAATACATGGACATGACCTCAATGATTTTTGGTGATGCAATATATATCGCCCATACGTAAAAAACTATTCTTGCAACATTTTAGCTGATTTCACAACCTCTCTATCTCTATTGGAGGTGTCATTGTGAGTATGGTTAAAAAAAACACTATAGTATTTACCATAAATGACTAAAGTATATTTTGATGTTGGTGCCTGAAAACTGAAATAGATCTGGTAGCAGATATCGCAGTCTCTGTTACTTTTTTACCTTGCATTTTTTTTTGTTAATGTTAATTGTTATTTATTTGTTTAGGGTATGCGTTTTTACATTCTGATTCCAATGCCTAATTATTAGATTGTTAAAATGACAAAATATGATCCGTTCTTTGGAACAGCGTACTTGCATATGATGATATTATATTGTCATTCTGGCATTATATAATGAGCGGCTTAAAATGGTCTTAAAATTACTATTAATTCATTCATTTTCTTTTCGGCTTAGTCCCTTTAATTATCCGGGGTCGCCACAGCGGATTGAACCGCCAACTTATCCAGCATTTGTTTTACGCAGCGGATGCCCTTCCAGCCACAACCCATCTCTGGGAAACACATTCATACATTCTCATTCACACACATACACTGGACAATTTAGCTTACCCAATTCACCTGTACCGCATGTCTTTGGACTGTGGGGGAAACCGGAGCACCAGGAGGAAACCCACGCAACCACGGGGAGAACATGCAAACTCCACACAGAAATGCCAACTGGCCTAGCCGGGGATCAAACCAGCGACCTTCTTGCTGTGAGGCGAACGTGCTACTCACTACGCCACCGTGGCGCCCTTAAAATTACTATAATATCGTTTATTGCTAAATATTTTGGTGCAATATATCGTACAACAAAAAATAGATATCGTGACAGGCCTATCCATATATCTAAAGCGTACTTTCAGCTGCCGTTAACTGCTTAAAAAGAAATGTTTAGTACAGGATAAAGATGCTAATACTGCAGTTTGCCAATTGAAATTTGGATATACCTTTTCATGCATCAAGTGATTTTTATAACATTAGTTTGATGTGAATTAGCCAGCTAAATTTACTTTAGATTATTAATCCCTGACAGCTTTGAGTAGCTTCACGTGTTAAACCAAAAACAAACCAAACCAAAAGAAATGAACCGTAGTGGCAAAACAGTATTTTCAGAAGCCATTATTCCAGTCTTTCGTGTCTCACAATTCCTCAGAAATAACAAAATCTTTATTATTAATAAAAACACTAAATATTTTTTTACTTTTTTTTCAGGATTCGTTAAGTAGAAAGTTGGCATCCAGATTTGGCAATGGCATATCCATTTGATAAGTCATCCCAATGCTGTCAATATCAGTATATGAAATCATACATTTCCAAATCATGTTTGTGTCAAGAAAACGGTCATTTTATTTTCAAGTTTTCAAATGCAATATCATTTTATTGCTTTCTTACTTTTTCTCTTTCTCCTTCTTTCTCTATTGCCTCCTTCCTTATAAGGCAACATTTTGGTCAGATCGTGCAGAGGGGCTGGAGAATGAACACATTGTGATTTGTGAAGAGTTTGGCTGTTTGAATTTCTAAATTTAGTCCACTGGGCACTTCCTCTCAGCCCCACCTCCTGAAACGCACACACACTTCTGTCCTATGAGAGTTTCACAGTGTGCCCTAACAAGGGAGGGCTGAAAGAGTGCAGAAGTGGGTGCTTGTCCCATGTGCACTTCTCTCTGATTGTGGAGAAAGAGGCTCCACCTTCATGCACTCAAAGTGAGTTACCCGCCGTGACGTCTTGAGAGCTGTGCTGGAAGAGATGAGATCACTCAAAGAGAGCGCAGATCAGATGGAGACGCTGACATGTTCAACAGCTACTGCACTGTGACTCACTGTCTCCACTGGACAGCTGTAGCTTTGTGTGTGTTCCTTTGTGGACTTCAGATCCTTCATCTGTCTCTGACAGTGCCACGCGCTTTATCAAGAGACTCCGCGTCCATCTGTGCTTGAAAGAGAGAATGTGATGTTTGTAGATGAAAGCGCACTGTGAATTGGCAGTGAATATTTTGTGGGTTTTGGTTAAAATGGCTTCTAGTCTTTTTAGTGATACTTTTTAGAAATAGGATTTACAAAATGTATAGTGCTTTTAATATAATTTTAAAACAAAATAAGTAATGTTTTTATCAATTTATTTATTAGGAGATTTTCAACTACATGTCAAGTAGCATTCAATAGAGTACTATCAGACTCTGGTCGTCATTCTGTGATCTAACTGTAATCTGCCATTAACAATTAACTGATCATTATGTCGTATAAACTTCAAATAATGGAAATTAGTTTGATTAACAAATGGCAATAAAGATTAACCTGCCTTATAGCCGAACATCCTCTATTTTTACTGCCAATATCCATGTCATGCCAAAGTTTTACAGTTAACGAGTCTGATTCAGTTGAAAAGTACACAAAAAGCAGTCAAACTTTTATCATATATTATTTATTAATTTTTCTTTTCGGCTTAGTCATTTTTAATAATCAGGGTTCATCACAGTGGAATGAACCGCCAACTTATCCAGCATATGTTTTACGCAGCGGATGCCCTTCCAGCTGCAACCCATCACTGGGAAATACTCATTCACACACATACACTTCACACAATTTACCTTACCCAATTCTCCTATAGCACATATCTTTAGACTTGGGGAAACCAGAGCACGCGGAGGAACCGCATGCAAACATAAGGAGAACATGCAAACTCCACACAGAAAAGCTGAGTTATTTATATGTTTAAGTTAATGTTTATGTTATGTTGGTTTTAAGGCAGTCTAAATGTGTAACCACTTGTTTTTTTATTTTATTTTATTTATTTATTTTTTAAGATGTATTTAATAGAAACCTCTTTCAAAACATTCAGTGTTTTGGAGCAATACCCTCAATCACACCATCTCATAACTTTGTAAAATAACTAAAATTTCTTATCTTTCTACTGAGATATAAATCCGTAAAGCTATATAAAGTCTTCTGCTGTCTATTTCTGATTGGTTAGTTTTTTTTGGAACATGAATAACAATATGAGTAATGTAGGTTTAGAGGTTTCAGTGTTGCCATATAAGGTACACAGCCTTTCTTTCACTTCCTCCAGACTGCCATCTGTTTTTTTTTTCCCCTCTTTTCTTTTGGATGCACCCAATGTGTTTTCAAGAGGTGTTAAACAAAAGGGCTCTGTTTGTGTTTGGAGAGTTGTCATATGGATCTGAGAGAATGCAAGACCTCTCGAAAAGGAGAGACGTGTAAAGAGGGCAACGTGTATGGAAAACATAAATGCAAACACTGCTGCTGTTCGTTTTTGACCACGGTCATCTTTCAAAATCATCTGGTCCCGGGTTTAAGAGGACAACAATTGTTCTGTTCTAAACTGGCTGATTAAAAACATGCAGCACAGTGTCTCGAGGTGAGAGTATAGTGTTGTGTAGCCTTTTTTTTTATGCATTTTTTTTTAAGTCAAATAGAATCCGTTTTAAGTAAGACTGGCAGAGTTAGCAGCTGTCTCGAGAGGAAATGCTTGCCCTCAGTCGACGTCGCAAAATCTAAACAAAACCCGCACACAACACCCCATGCCGGACATTTCTGGAATATGTTCTGCTCCCCTCCCCACCATCCTCAGAGGCCTTCCAGAGGGGGAGGTGAGAAGAGCGTAGAAAAACAAAAAGGAGAGAAATGAAGACATAAGGAGGCTTAACACATAAACAGAATGCAATCCTCTCAAGTTTGTCAAAGCCCACCTGTGTTTTTTTTGTTGTTTTTTTTGGATTAAAAAGCACCTGGAATTAGTTTACAGCTAATGAGCAATTCAATTTGGATGCTTTTAAGTAAACTTCTGCAAGGACATGAATGGCTTTCTCACTGCACACCTCTTTGATATCGATAATTGGTCTTATTATTATAGCTCTTTGTGCGAGAAGAGGCGCTTTGCTCTCAATTGTTATGAATGGAGCAGATGAGTAAAACCCTCTGGGGAACCCACAGCTGTGGAGACCTGCAGGCTATTACTGGTACTGCAACAGGAAAACTGAGTGTACCTGCTTGAGTGAAAACTCTTGTTTGCAGTCCCTGTGATAATTCATTTACATTTTTGATATGTAGTTAAACAAACCGTCCCGAAAGATGCTGATGTTTGTAGATAGTAAGTAACTTAAGGTCTGTCTGTCTGTTTTAACTGTGATGTTACACAGGATTTCTGGGTCACTGATGCTCTATTACTTACTGCATGACATAAATTAGCGACTGACAACAGTTAGCACACTTCAATTTACAATTTATTTGCATTACCTACATTTAATTATTTTAACATTAGCGATGTATCACACTCACACCTCTTCCTGTTCAGATCCAGCTCATATCAATTTGCACATTTACATAATGCAGAGCAATAAGAATGATTTCATTTCAATAAGAGCTTAAATGTTTCCGACACACAACCTCAGAGGCACGCAGTGAAGAAGCTTTGATTTTGAGTGCTTTTCTTTCCTGTAACCCTCATCTTTTCTCTGTACTGTTAAAGTTCTTGGCTGTGAGTTTGTGTAACAGGTTGTTTTGTGTAGTCTATTGTCAGGCCTAATAGACTGAACTCTGCAGGACAGACAGTACATCTGTGTGTCTCTATAGAAACCTTTGTCCTAACCCGATGAGACTCTTCCTGTTCTCTCTTACAGTGAGCGTCTTTATTTGGGGATAAATCCAGGGGTCACGGACTCATCTTGAGTCATTAAATTTCTCATTCTCACCTCTGAGTAATTCCCGTTTTCATTATTGGAAAGGCAGGGAGGTTGTTTTATCCAAGCCACTTATTGTATATGAAGAGGATTTAAATGTATTTTAATGAGGACCCTCTCAAATGAACCCTGAGTCATATGCTAAAAGACCTGCCATGGTGATAACGGAGCAGAAGTGAAGCTTTTGTTCATCACAGAGAGGAAGAAAATGTATGAACAAGAGACACCAGTGGGATGCCT
>CAIGQQ010034504.1:766243-860120 GCA_903798035.1 Danio albolineatus | reverse complement strand
ATTCACTCAAATTCAATTCAATTCATGTTTATTTCTATAGCGCTTTTACAATGTAGATTGTGTCAAAGCAGCTCAACATAGAAGCTCTAGTGAATTAGAACTGTGACAGTCCAGTCAAGTCAGTTCAAGTCAGTTTCATTTGGTGCTAGAATAAATGCATAAGAGAATAAATCTGGCAAGCACAATGCAAAAATGTATTTAAATAAGTCAAGTTCTAACTATAGCCTAAATAGTATAATAGTCACCAAACTAATTGTAATAACTTTATTATTATTATTATTATTATTATTATTAATGTTAATAATAATAAATGAACAGCGTATGTATTATAATTTTATTATCATTAATAACATTATTATTATTATAGTAAAAAAAATAATAATGTGTTTATTATTATTATTATTACCATTTCTAATATTGGTGTTATTAATGTCCAGTGGTCGGCAGAGAGTCACGCTGGATCGAGAGGAAGGGTGTGGCGTTTTGTTGGATGTGGTCGATCTTCATACATTGACTGGGGATGAATAATGTTGTTTAACTTTTCTAGTTGCACAATAGCTCTAATGTGAGCTCACTTATATGTGGCACAACCTGCAATACACCTGGACTGGTGCCACCAAAGTAAACAGAAAATGATTTCGACTTCAAAAAGTTTTGTCATTTTTCCGGCTCGTGCAGTCTGTGGATGAACGGCGACTGAATAAGCAGAGGCTTTGAAAACCGATTGTAATCGAGCGCTGGATTAATATCACCTCAAGGCTATGTGTTTGTGCTTTGATTTTTATGGCTGAGAACTTTGGACGGTTTACTATCACTTCTGAATCCTGATTTCGATACTTATGTAAAAAAGAGGGACAAGCTCGATCCTCAACTGGACAAAATGGTAAGGAGAAAGCAGTAATAAGCAGATTAAATCTTAAGAAAAAAGTACCCGTGTTTGTTTTTGGTGTTTTATGGCGCTGTGCAGAAGTTTTTTGATTGTGTCCCGAAACATAGGGAGCTGCCTATCTAGTCGGCATGTTTTGGGCTCTCAGTCTTTCAAAAGAAGGACTGTTTGGTTTTTAACGCGTTTAAGCTGTCCGTAATGATGCCTAGCACGGTAGAAACCAGTTTGGAGACACCACATTTGTCGAAAGTTTAATAGTTATGGTGATCCCTGGATTCGTGTATTTTGAGCAGTTCTCTCGAATGACTTGGTTCAGAATGATTCAGTGGTTCTTTACGTCATGACGTGCCTTGACGTGCCATTAAAGTCTTATCATTGTAAAATAATGTGACTCCGCTATAAAACGTCGTAATCCAACTTAGATATAAAACATTGTCAACAATAAAAAAATTATCACGCGCAACTGAAAACCTTTTGCATATTGCAGGTATGCATCTGTTATTTTGCACGGTAAAACATGTTCTGTTATTTTTGCAATTATTTTGCTGGTCGGGTAATTATCAATAGTAACTTTCGTCCCTATGTAGTCAAATAGATTCTCTCAAACACTTCAGCCGTATAAAATGCAGTGAGGTCCAGTTCAGATGGTTCAGAGGTTCAGATTATGAACGAATCGTTTTGTCAACCGATCGACCGAATCTTAGGAAAGATTCATTCACAATTCGGACATCTGTGAAGTTAGAAGGTGGAGGTAAAGGAAGGGAGGTTCATGTTTCAGAGAGAACTCTCCGTAGAGGAAAAAGTCATCTATTATTAACGAGGAATTGGCCAGGTTTGAGGTTAGTCTTTTCACCTCGGGTGCTGTTAGTTTTTATATGCAGATTTGTGCCATTTCGTATAATTGCTGCGGGCGACAGGAATTTATGTTCTTGTCAACGTGGCGCTGCTTATATTTATGTTTATGTATCTGAAAGATGGGCCAGATGTCACCCCAACACATTTAATTACTTGAAACGTAAGAGCAGAGAAGTTCAACTATGTTTTATTTGCCTGTTTTATATTTTATTTAGTTTAATTAAAATTGACTGAGTATTGAGAGTATACATTAATGCCAATTTGTAAATAAGATAAATTATTACAATGATTAAAGGCTTATTTTTTTTAAAGAATTTCCTATGGATTATGCATTATTCCAAATATATATATATATATATTTGAGTAAAATATTTGCTTTGTAATAGGATGAATTTCAACAGTACCGTTATGAATCTCAAGGATGTGAAGGATAATGTCTAATTAGGGTTCTGCACAGACTTGAATGTTCTGTTCAATGTTTCCTCTTGTTCTCGGGTAACTGTACGATCTTGCACATTACTCATGCTTGCCAAGCCTGGGTTGGTCTCATGCACACTTTGAAACCCTCAGATTGTAAAAAGGATGTTTTGTGACCTGTCTCACGTTATCCTAAATCATTTTATATAATTCCCTTAATAATTGTATGTGGATTGCGTTCTTTCTGTATGTTGAATCTTTATACAAGTAAGGTTATGCTTTTATTATTACTGAACTGTAGTAATGAGGTTTGATAAGCTGTGCTACATAGATAGGAAGTGTTGCTCACACATGGGTGAAAACAAATACCGGTTACCATAGTTCCTCTCACTTTTGTACTAAGCAAATAAATAAAAATGCATTATATCCAATAGAATTTTCTTTTTTCTATTAACCAACTGAAAAAAAGGTAAAAGTTGGGTGCTGGGAATACAAATAATGCAGTGACTCTTAAATTTGCATATTTTTGAATATGTAAATAGTAAATCAGTAAATGTTAAAAGAGGACTTTGTTCCACTGAAATACACTGCACTCTGACTGTTTTTTAGTTTTTGTGTATTGTTCGTTTGTGCATTGGTATCATTTCTTTAAGAACATTGGAAACTAATGAAACTAAAATTCCTAATAATCCAAAATTTCCTGATCTGCACATAGTGTGCCAATATCTGAAATCTGCATTAGGATAGAAGGCATCTTAATTTAATGCTTGCATCACATCAAATTTAAATAAGGGGTTTTATATACACAGAAGCATATTAAATTCAAACGTGTGTCTACAAATATCTGTGAAGTAACGCTCTATCTTCCTTGAGTGTTACAGATGTACTTATGTTTAATATAGCAACATATGCATTCTGACTTGTACTTATTAAAATATATACAAAAGACTATTTTATTTTAAATTATTAAAAAACATCCTGCTGACAAATGGTTAAAACTTTGTGCTTTGAAGGATAGTGGCAAATTTGGTGATCCTTACACAGAGTGTCTGTTTTGTCATAATATGATACTTGTTCTAAATATGTCTGACAAGATTTTTGTGAGGCTTTATAAACTGTTCTTAAATAAATGCATTTTAAGTGTCTTCTGTAAATCAAGGTAAAATGTGTAATTAGTAAATTTAGCAAAAAATAAATAAACTACTTATTCTAATGTACATTAAACATGTTTGTATTGGACCAATTTATTTGCGTGTCTTACAGTCTTTCTCTTTCTTGTTCTTCCAGAGTTCAGATGAGAAAACAGTCATCAATCGTATTGGAAATTTTTTTAGCTGGAAGAGAAAAAGTAAAAGCAAGGATCAGACAGGTGTCTCGCCTGAAAACTTTTCGCCGGAGGCAAACAGTCCGACCAAGTACTCAGGATCTAGTGAACTGAGACGGACTCAACACGGAGAGACTGAAGATTCAGTATCTAGCTTAGAGAACCGGAGTCCCAGCGTATGTAGTGTAGCCTCCGTTATTGCAGATGGAGGAGACTTACCGTTTGCCGACAGTGGAAGTAGTGGACGAGGGAGTGTAAAAGAGGTGGAAGTGATCAATGTCAGCAAGGCCGAGACATCTGGCGACAAGAAGACTGAAGATCTGGTGAGGGAAGTGAACAGAAAGCTCAAGGTGTACCTGGAGGAGACAGACAAAACAGAAAAGAAATGTGCAGACGTTCCTATACACACCCCTGACACGCCAAAGTCCTCTGCGCACTCAGGTGCGACAGAGAGCAAAAAGACAGTTTTAAAACCCACCATCACAAGCGGCGGGAATTACACAGCACTAGTTGGAGTGACTCTAGGATCACAGTCCAGAACCTCAACGTGCTCTGACAATCAGTCTGAAGTACAGAAAGAATCTGATAGCATGGGGAAGAAAAACAACAGCAAACGGAAATCACGCAAACTAAGCAGTCAAGACACCAATAATGAATGTCGCACCCCAACAAACTCCATTCCTCCTCAGGCAGAGGAGAGGTCAGCTCAATTTTCTCCCTCCCCTGGACAAATACACAGAGCCGAATGGGCGGAAACTCACCTGACAGAGGAGGAGAGTGAGAGCTCTATTACTGACTCACTTTCTTCTTCACAAGCTGCTCTGACGTGCCCTGCTGAGAGTTACTCTGCCCTCGGTGAAGCTCCCAGAAACACTCCTGCTCCTTCTAGAGCTCCAGATCCAGCCAAAACCTCACATGCTTCAAAAGACAGCACTGAACCACCAGTGAAGGAAACTCCAGCGAGATTTATTCCTGAGCAGTTACATTCTGAGAGCAGTGAAGTGAAACGCAGAAGCCTGAAACTGTCAGAGAGCGATAAAGTCTTTGCTAAACGGGTTTTTGTTGGTTCGCAGTCAAGCCTAGACGGGGAGGAACAAGCTGAGAGCCAAAGTGGGACTAACGTGGATGTAACGCAGAATGTACAGCAGGTTAAGGTGAAAATGTAAGTACGCTTGTGTCGTGTTTGTGTTGGGTTACTGAGCAGCCAGGCCTTTGTTCAGTCTATACAGTGCTCATTACTCTGTGCAATATGACACTCGGGTTCCCATGATTTTGAGTATTAGATGAACAATGACTTAGATCTTTTCATAGATATAGGTAGCCGTGTATGTATACATAAATACAGTGCCATTCAAAACCTTGGGGTCTATTAAAGTCTCTTCAAAGCTTTTTCATTGTGATAAATTCATATAAATGATAAAAATTTAAAATTTTGTGTTGTATGGCGCTTTGATTTATTTTTAGCATAATAATACTAAGTAGATGATCAAGAAACATAATAATAATAATTATTGTTATTATTAATGTTGAAAACATATGTGCTGCTTAATATTTCTGTGGAAAACATAATGCATTGCTTTGGTGAGCCTAAGGTTCAAAACAACCATAAATGTTTGTTGAGGAATGTAAAAAAAAACTGCTATTTTATTATTGCATTGTTCATTGTGTCTCCATGCACATTTGTGATCAAATAAATGATAATTACTGTACAGTATGCAATTTGCTGTTAAGGCAGGGTTTGATTTGTTTTTGTAGTTATTTAATTATTTGTCTTTAAGGGGCACAAAATAAATGTACCTGAATTATTCTGTGAGAGTTATTCTGCACACATGTGGGGGCGACACAGTGGCGCAGTAGGTAGTGCTGTCACCTCACAGCAACAAGGTCACTGGTTCCAGCCTTGGCTGGGTCAGTTGACATTTCTGTGTGGAGTTTGCATGTTCTCCCCGTGTTCGTGTGGGTTTCCTCCGGGTGCTCCGGTTTCCCCCACAAGTCCAAAGACATGTGGTATAGGTGAATTGGGTAAGCTAAATTGTCCGTAGTGTATGTATGTGTGTGAATGAGAATGTATGGACGTTTCCCCAGAGATGGGTTGCTGCTGAAAGGGCATTCGCTGCGTAAAGCAAATGCTGGATAAGTTGGCGGTTCATTCCGCTGTGGTGGACTAATAAAGGGACTAAGCTGAAAAGAAAATGAATGAATGAATGAATGAATGAATGAGTTCACATGTGATTAACCAGCCTTTTTAGCTGAGTAATATTAAGTCTACATAACTGATATTGTTCTATGTTATAAGTTTTACAAGTTACAATGATGATCCCATGGTTTAAAATGTTTAAAACATGATAATAACAACATAATTTGAGCTCTTAAATAGAAATATGCATCCATGGGATGGTTCACACATGAGATGTTTGTGTTTTTTTAATGACTGAAGAATTCAAATCATTTCTTGTTGATGTGATGCATGCTGTTGAAAGCATATGAATGCATGGCTCCTCCCATACTTGTCTCTTAACATTGCTGTTGACTTTACATCTTTTCACAGATTACCAAACCCCAAAAGCGGGAATGTCAAGCAGTTCAACCAACAGACAGATGAGTCAGCAGAAGATGTTTTTGTGCAAGAGCAGTCTCTTGATAAGAATGTAGTGAGCCCCTTTGAACTTTCCACTGAAGACAGAGACAATACCTACTCCAGGGACGAATCTGATTCCCCAGAAATGCCGCTTAATAAAGGACCATTTAATACTGTGATGAGCAGTCATCAAAACTCCTCTGTGCTCTCCAAGCGTATGGACAGAGCCAACAGTGGACCAAATGGGGAAATTAAATTGAAGAGCCCGCCACCTCAAGTTGCTCCTAAAACAAAAGCGGTAATGTCTCGTATAAAAAGCCTCTCTGAGGCATCAAAGATAGAAGTGCTTCCAGTACGGAGGATTCCACACAAGCAGACAGATCAAAAAGAGATTAAATCTCCAACAGAAAAGGACCAGTCTGTTACACCTAATAGTCCAATTGAAATCAAGACCAAAATTCCTAAGAAAAGCACACCAGAGGTTCAAGTCAAACCAAATAAAGTGCTTGAGATTGTTACTGTATATAGTGTGTCTAAAGAAGCTGAAAGATCAATGTCCACCAAACGTCAGAGTGAGACTGGATCTATAAGCCCAGTGCAGAAAATGTCACCAACTAAAAGACTGGAAGAGAATGATGTTTTGGAGGCCTCGCCAACATCAAAAACTTCTCAACCTACAAAAGAACAGGCCACTGTTTCAAAGCCTACAAGACAAAGAAGCCTTAAACATTCATTTTCTGATGATAAATCCTCATCCTCCCCATCTTCACCGGAGAATTCAGGTTTAACAAAGCTTAACACTGAATTCAAATCAATTAAAGAAATCCAAAAGTCTAAAACGCAACCAACAGTTGTCAGTGACAGAAGTCTGACACCAAAGAATAGTTCTCCTTATTTAAAGAGAAAAGTCAAATCAGGTGACACTGGTAACAAAACAGAGGCAAAATCTTCTTCCTCAGCAACTGGCATTGACCAAACAGAGCAGAAGAATGAAAAGGAGAAGCCAGTGAATGAAACTCAGCTAAGCGGGCCAAAGAGTCCAAGAAAAATCATGACTGATGTGTCACCAACAGGAAGGAAGCTACCTCGAACGACACCAACAAGCCCTCTGAAACAGCCCTCAGATGGAGAAGTGTCCCGTGGGCAGAATGAGTCATGTGGACAAGCCTCGCTGCCACTTACCAAGCCAGAAAAAAATGAGTCATCACTGTCTAACGGTCCTGTCATTGATGGCAAATCCTCCAAGAGTGATCAAGCCACTGGGAATGCACCGGTCAAGGTATCACCAGAGCTCAAATTGAAAAGCCCTGTTAAAGAGGTGGGCGTTTTACAGCCAGCCTCACCACGTCTCAAAAGTCCCACTAAACTCAAGCCCAAGAAAGATTTTAGGAAGGCAGAGCCAGCTGCAGCTTCAGATGCAAAAATAGATGAAAAGACAACAAACGTGTCCATCCCACCCACAACTGCTGTCAAATCTGATGAAGTAGAATGTGAAATTACAAAGTCGAAATCCATATCTGAAACACAGAGTGAAAGCTGTGAGTCTAGAGACGCACCAGATGTGTCACTTTTAAAAAAGAAAAATCAGCAGACAGAATCAGATCTGTCAGTTCCGGCAGGCTCACATGTGCAAGTTTCATCAAATACCAAGACAGATATTTTCAAAGAAAAGGATTTTGTTGGGTTTGAGAAAGAGACATGTGCCCTTGATAAGGCAGATGAAATTTCCACAGTTTCCAAGATGGCAAAACAGTCAAAAGCTTGTTCTGAACCAAAGCGTGCTAAATCTGATGCTGCTGAGACCAAAGTCACACTGGATGCATCACTTTTAGAGAAGAATGATTCACACTCAGACAAAAAACAGCAGACAGAGTCAACTTTAACATCTTCATCAGATCAGAATGTACCAGATAAGCAATCTATGAAAGAAAAGCCACTGACTGGATTCAAGAAAGAGAACTCTGGCCTTACTAAAATTTCCTCAATACCTGCGATGGGCCATGACACAACCAGTGATCTGAGCACTCAAGGTATATGCAAACAATTGAAAGCCACTTCTGAAACTAAAGATGAAAAATCCGGTGACGCTGAAACCAAAGTTAAACTAGATGTGTCGCTTTCAGAAAACAAAAAATTGCAACCCCTAAAACAAAAGATTGAATCAAATCTACCACCTTCATCAGAATCACACTTCCAGATTACAGACAAGCAGTCAGATGTTGTCAAAGAGAAATGTCTTGATTTAGAGAAAGATAACATTTCTAATTCAGATGAAATGTCCTCTACACCTAAGACAGCTAAACAATCAAAAGCCTCTGCTGAAAAGAAGGGGGAAGACTCGGGTTCTGCTAAAACCAAAGTCAAACTAGATGTGTCGCTTTCAGAAAGCAACAATAAGCAAACACTAAAACAACAGACCGAATCAAATCTACCACCTTCATCAGAGTCACATGTCCAGATTACAGATGAGACATCAGACGTTGTTGAAAAGAAATGTGTTGGATTGGAGAAAGAGGCACGTGTTCTTACTAATGCAGACAATGTTTCCACAACATCTAAGACTGCTAAACAACCAGAACTCTCTTCTGAAATCAAGGGTGAAACCAAAGACAAACTGGACGTGTTGCTTTCAGAAGGCAACAAAATGCAAACCCTTAAACAACAGACTAAATCAAATCTACCACCTTCATCAGAGTCGCATGTCCAGATTACAGAGGAGAAGTCAGATGTTGTCAAAGAGAAGTGTCCTGGATTGGAGAAAGAGGCAGGTGCTCTTTCTAATGCAGATGATGTTTTCCCAACACCCAAGACTGCTAAACAACCAGAACCCTCTTCTGAAATCAAGGGTAAAGACTCATGTTTTAATGAAACCAAAGACAAACTGGAAGTGTTGCTTTCAAAAGGCAACAATATGCAAACCTTTAAACAACAGACTGAATCAAATCTACCACCCTCATCAGAGTCACATGTCCAAATTACAGAGAAGAAGTCAGCTGTTGTCAAAGAGAAGTGTCCTGAATTGGAGAAAGAGGCAGGTGCTCTTTCAAATGCAGATGATGTTTTCCCAATACCCAAGACAGCAAAACAATCAGAACCCTCTTCTGAAAAGAAGGGCGAAGACTCAGGTTCTGCTGAAACCAAAGACAAACTGGACGTGTCGCTTTCAGAAAGCATCAATTTGCAATTCCAAACACAACATTTAAAATCAAATGTGCTGGATTCAACAGAATCAAAGGACCAAGATACATCTGGCAAGACCCCAGATGTTGCTCAAGAAAAGGCTCTTGTTGGGTTTGAGAAAGAGACAACCAGTAATCTAAGTATTCAAGATAACGAGAAGCCTTCCTCCACTCAGGAACAAATTGTTTCAGACATTGCAAAGAATTCATCCGAAACAAATAAGAGGACTGAGACCAAAGTACTCCCTCAGAATTCAGATTTTAAACTACCAAAATCGACTGCACAACTACACAAGAACATAAAAAGTAAAGAAGTGACTGGTACACAAAGTGAGGAGAAGCAAACGGTTCAGTCTGAAGGCTCAAGTAAAACAAACCAAGAGTGTGTCAAACAAAATGCATTAAATAAAATAAAACAAGTTGACAATAAGTCAGTAGCAGTGATCACGACTCCAGAGGCAGTTTCTAAACCAGAACCTGTTCGAAAAGGTGAACAGACATTTAAGGACACAGTCCCATCAGTTAAAATGCCAGATAAACTGTCTTCCAAAGTAGACAGGAAGAGTGAATTCCAAGTTAAAGCTATCGAGTCTAACCTGAAAGCCACAGGTCTTACAAAGTCTTGTAAAACAACAGATGCTAACTTGCAAAAGTTGAAACCATCAACTGACCAAAGCGTTCAACAATTTATATCTCAGAATCTTCCTTTGGACCCCAAAAGCATCTCACAAAATAGCAAGGAACCATCTAGTTGGTTAGACGTGGACAGAAGTTTTAAGAAGAAGAAAACAGAGAGGCGTATGGATTGCTCTGCGAGTGATGACAATCTGTTAGACACGTCTGATGACTTTGATGACTTCATTCGTAATATTAAAGAGAACTGCTCTCCTTTCTCTTTGCCACCAAGAAAACACGGGCAGAACAAGATGCCTTCACCACCTTTTGCAATGCCCGCTATTAAAGAAGATCACTTTGAGAAAATACTTGACCCAGAACAGTTCCAGTTTGGGACAAGAAAAACAGCAGCACTTAAAGATCCCTCTCCGGCCATGATGATCAAGAAGAAAAATGAAGAGACAAAAAACAATCCTTTGTCCAAACGTTCTGAAGACAGCCTGCTTTATAAAGGTCTCTCATCTAGACGGGAACGTGATAAAGCTAATAAGGTCACAGTCACCGAGGAGAAAAATGATGGAGAAAAACAAACCGCAGAAGGCTCTGGAAAAATGTCCTCAAGGTTAGAAAGAATGTCAATCATCTCAAACCTTGTGAACGCTCCAAACACTTCACGAAAAGTAAGAACTGAACCAAGCAATCTTATCAATGGTATTCAGTCACCCATAACACCACCGGCAGAGGTCATGCCAGCCTCAGTAGAGTCGCAGGTTACCAAAGCACCAAAAGAGGGGCTTGGTGACTTTCCTAATCCTGCCATTGTAAAAGGAGGACCTGGTGATTCAATGAGCCCAACCACTTGTCCTCCTCTTCCGACTTTCACAGAAGTCAAGTTACCTGACTTTTTGGAGAAATACATGAGTAAAGGCAAAGAACCAAGCACAGTGAGTCAGCAAAAGCCTGACGCTGTCCCTGCACTGGATTTAAATCTCACTTCCAACACGTTTAATTCAAACATCGGACTGCAAGGCATGTCGGGATTAACATCTCCCTCACACATCACTCAGCAGATTCCACTGTCCACACCCACTAGCCTTTCCCCAACATATGCACAGGTAAGAGAACACTGATTACTACAGTATTAAAATATCTCCTTTGAGTAAAAAAAGGCAAAAAATATTTACTGAATACTAAATATTTACAAATTGTGTGTCCAATTAAGTAACCAGACGTTTCAAATGAAGTATCTTATGCTCGCCAAGCGTACATTTATTTGCACAGACTAGTCAACTGGTCGACCTCAATGCTCTGCCGTTAGGCTGTTTGATTGACGTCGACGAGTTGCACTGTGCAAATCACGAAGTTTCTGACTAAAATGTGCAGTGATCAATGTGTTAACTGCATATATTTAGCAGTAAAATTAGCCTGGGTGCTAATGTTGCATTATTAACAAAATGAAAGGATTTACAATGCATTTGTTTTCCACTAAAATTAGTCATTAATACTGTTGCATTGTTTTGGCAACATGTTATGAGCTGCCAAACAGTATGTGCATATATTTCCTGCTAATAAATCACAGATTGTGGCATGTTGCAAAATATTTGCATCTTGTGTTTAATTGATGACATCCCCACCAACTAGTCGACGTTGACTCGACTGTTAACATAAAAGTTGACTTGGAGTTGTTCAACCCCAAGCCTATAAGCAATTATATCTCAGGTGTAAATTACTTGAAGTGTATTTTTTTTGCAAATACTAGTATTGAAATTGAATACTTCTATTACCAGATATCAAGAAAGTTTTCAGCGTACAAACAATATTCTATTGGTCATCAATGTAAATATTTGTTCTTATTTAAAATGTGTTTTTGACCCACAAAGTTATCAACTAAAATGCTTTATAGTGAATTAAACAACCAGTTCAATCTTTTTCAGTTTAATATGTAATTCACCAAAACTGTTCAACTATAAGAGTTGGATATGTCTTTGTAATTGTATTATGAACCGCATGTGCTACACATTTTAGTGGTTAATGTGTATAAAGCCTTCGTTTATAGTATAATCACTGCTGGGATGTGGTGAAGTCTTACTTTACCTGTGAAACTGCTTGGGTTGTTTGTACCTGCCTGATGTTTTTACAGTGGAAATTTTGTCAATGTCGTCTAAAGGGAATGTTGAGCCCTCTAGGCTTCCGTTTGTTTATATGGGCACCACTGATCACAGTACTATCATGAGCTTAGATGTTCAGGTAATTTCTCGAAGTAGTTTCAATGGTGTCATCAAGAACACTTGATTTTCTTAAATGTATTGTGAAGTTATGTTTAAATAATGACACTTGTTTTGGATTTCTAGACACCAGGTGTCAGAGGCTTCCACAGGCGTCCCGGAAAGGTATTGCAAACCTGAACATACTGATCTATTCAAAGTTGATCATAAACTATTGTAGTTTAGTATAGTTTATTAATTCTCTTTATAATTTTATTAATTTTATGCTTTGATTAAGCAATAAGAATCATTAAGTGAGTAACACATTTATGAAGAACATTTCAATATTCTTCCTCGCAGATTGTAATATTCCAACAAGCTCAGTTTGGAGGAGAAGCATATGAGGTGTTCAGAGACATAGAGGATGCAACGTCTCTGAAACTATCTCCACTCATCTCCATAAAGGTCGTCAGAGGATGGTAAGAGCAATCACATTCTTCTGACAAATTATGCAACACTCAGGCCCCGGTTACACTAATACTTTTTAGTTTTAAAACGCATAAGTTTTGTATCAGTTACGCCTTCCGTCCACACTACCCCAGTGTTTTCGAGCCCCGAAAAAGGCGTTTTGAAAATATTGAAGAGGCCATTTTTATTTTAGAATGCTGCTGCTCCATGTCAGTATGAATGAGGGAAAACGGAGACATCTAAAAACGGAGGAGTGTCTGAAGAAATTCGCCTATCTAAAAGTTTAGTTTTGCATCCTTTCCTTGTAAGTTCAGACTTCGCAAGATCGATATGGAAAACTTTATAATGTCATTCACATCACTCTGAATACGCTGTTTCACTATATTAACAATAAAATGAAAACATGATATGAGGAACTGCCTATTTTCAGTTTGATACTGTATTAATAACTAAACTGACACCAAAAATGTTGAGTAGAAATGATGTGTAGCTGCATATTTATATGACCGTCATCTTCACTGTATGCGTATTTATAACAAAACGGAGTCTACATAACTGCCTCCTTTCATTTTCATTGAAAAATACAAAACATACCCCGTCTCTTTTGCTGAATATCAGTTTTAATAATCAGTAATGGCCATTATAAAAGTATAACATACAATAAATGTATACAATTTAGAAAAATAAATGCAAGCACTCAATCAAATATGCAGAATCAGTCTAGTAGTTACATATATTACTATATTAACTTATCTATGCGCTCAGCCAAAACACGTTACCTGAGAAACAAGTAATAGATTCAAAAGACCAAAAAGTCGTTAGATAGAGACCAGATGAATTAAATATCACGTTTAACAATTATAGTCAGATGAGATCCTGCGGTAGATCCTTGATGAACTGACAGACGTGCGCTGCTCTCACCCGCAGAGGTGTGCTCAAAGCACCCGCTGACTGCCTGTAGCTCAGACCACTGCATACGCTGCAGCACATGCCAGAGTGTGTGTGTGTGGTCATGTGCGTTTTTAGCAACGTAGTGTGTAGATGGGAAGCTTTTCAGAAACACAAGGTGAAACGCCAGTGTGGACGTGGATCGATTTTGTTCTAAAACTCCATTTTAAAACTAAAATGTCTTCGTGTAAACAGGGCCTTAGAATGTCAAGTTTGCTAATGTTTTGTCCTGTTAGCTGGCTGCTATATGAAAAGCCAGGCTTCCAGGGTCGATCCATTGCTCTAGAGGAAGGGCCAGCGGACATAGCAAATGAGTGGGCGGAGACAGAGCCCAGTGAGGAGGTGGAGCAAAATGGCTCGGCACTCCCGTCCACACCCATGGTTATTGGCTCTATTAGACTTGCATTAAGGGTGAGTCTAATATCATGAGTCACATGCAAAATGTATTGTCATGTTCTGACAAATGCATATGAAAAGCTTGTTTTGATTACTTGATACTATATATTTTTCTCAGGACTACAGCACACCACAAATTGACCTGTTCACGGAGCTCAATGGGATGGGCAGGATATCTTCATACTGCGATGACACCATAGAAACCTGCTCTTTTGGCCTTCCTCAGAGTACTGGATCGATTAAGGTCCACAGTGGAGTGTAAGTCAGCTTCTGGTCTTAAATAAATGCTCACATTAAAAAAATAAACGCACAACATTAAAATAATTTGTTTAGAAATTCTACAGCTTTATGATTTTCACATATTCTTTTGTCGTGGTGATATTTCGATATACACTAGTGCAGTGGTTCTCAAACTGTGGTACGCTTCCTTCTAGTGGTATGTGGAGGAATCTCTGAATAATTAAAGTAAAAAATGAACACACTTTTAACCCTTTGACGCATATGATAACACCGATGTGATCAGTAAATTGATTATAATAGTTTAAACCTTTTATTTAAGTGGCTGACAATAATAAATATTCTTAATTAGAAGAATTAATCTGCCTTGTTTTTGAACTGTACAGTGCTGTAGCTGCTTAATTAGGCCTACTACGCTACTCTACTTCAACACCAGTTATGATGGTGGTACTTAGAGAGACAATTTTTTTCTGAAGTGGTACTTCAGTGGAAAAAAGCTTGAGAACCACCGCACTAGTGTTTACAAATTTTAGGATTGGTACCTTTTTTCAAAAAAATATTTTTGAAAGTGTCTTAGGCTCAGAAAGCAGGCATTTTTAAAATAAAAAATAGAGCGATACAGTCTTTTTCAATATAGATTTTTTTGAAATTATATTGGTTTAAATATTAGAAAAATATATCTTAAAATATATTAAAGCTCAGTTTTAGCATCCATTACTGCAATCACGTTATGTTGTTAAATATATTTTTTGTTAATTTGTTCTCCGAATCGTCTGTTAACTTAAAAACTCGTCTGTTTATTTAAAATAGGAATCTTTTGTTATATGTTTAATGTCTTTACTGTCACTTTAGATCAGTCCAATACATCCACGCTCATAAAATGTATGAATGTTTTTTAATGGATTAAAAAATATTGCTGCCCCCAAACACTGAATGGTAGTGTGTGGAAGCATACTGAGCAAAAATGAGAGATGAAGGACACAACTTTTATGTTTGGCTTCACTGCACTGCATGATCAAGTGGAAAGTTTTGAGGTTAAAGCATGTGACCTACGACTGAAGCTGAGAGAGAAAGGGTCTGTGTGTCTGTTGGAATGTTGTTTTCTTGTTGTTGGATGGAAAAGACATTTTCTAATACTTTTATTTCTTTCTTGGCACATTTGATCTTTGCCAGAACTTAATGAAGCATGCTTTTAAATTACAAAATGAAAGTTATACTTTGCTAGTTTTTAACGCAATAGCTTAGAGTATATTCTTACTGTAATTGTGTGTTTCTAGATGGCTGGTCTTCAGTGACCCAGGTTTCCAGGGTCTTCTGGCTGTTTTGGAGGAAGGAGTATATCCCTGCCCTCAAGACTGGGGCTTTCCCACTCCATTTGTCGGGTCACTGCGGCCCATGAAAATGGTAGTTACTTAAGACTTACTTTCACATACATTTTTATCTTTATATATATATTGATATATCTATATATATACAGTAAACATTTTAGGCTCACTATAATTGTTCCTTTGCTGTTCACAGGGAGAAATTAAGGTGGAAAATCCCAATGAAATGAAGGTAGGCTCTACAAGTTAAATCACATAGAACAATGATTGCACAAATAGGTGTAGTTCAGCTCTCTGAAGAAAAAAAAAAACATTAACAACTAAAGACTAATTTTGCACAGTTGTTTGTTGAAAGACACATACCTGTCTGTGCAGGTAGTGTGCACCAGACTGAACAGGCTTAAAGGCGGGGTTTGTGCTCGCTATTTTCTTGCTCAGTCCATGCCAGCTTTTGTTCTTTTGATTTCTGAGCCATGAAAGAGCAGCGGCATTGTGTCTGACTTTAAACTACAGTTAGATGCACTCAGAGTTCTGGCTGTACACGTATCTCCCAGCAGAGGCATGTCTTCTGATAATGATTTAATTGCAAGTAAATATTACCTGCAAGAAACAGTCAAAGGTTATGAAGGACCAAGGAAGCCGGGTTAGCTTTTGTGAATTGTGGCTCAAATTTCCCTCTTTTTTTATTTGACAAAATTCCTGTCATTCCTGAAGTCTTGTCTGGCTGCACTCCGAGCGAAGTATAAAGACCTTGAGTCGGCTTTGCCTGAGGCTCTCTGACACTGGAAGTGGAATTCTCAGAATCCTGAATATTCTGCCCACAAGTGAACACACTCGCACATAAACACATCACCGTCAGAAACTACGCATGTCATGTATGCTATAAGAAATAAAGCATCTTTCAAACATTTCACTATTCTCAGACTGTCAGAGAGGCTGGTTTATCTAGGGTGTTGTGTTATTGGCCATTCACACAGGATGTGTGTTATTGCAGTTATCTGTGCTATTTGTTAATTGCTGGGCTGTAAACATATGCTAAACAGACAACTGTCGCAACACGTTTTATTGCTCAAAATGTTCAGTTTTCTCCCTGTTTTGGGACCAGAAACTGAACAACGTAATTTAATGGAAATATTCATGTCATGCAAATAAAACAATATTTAAGAAGCTAAAAAATATTAATGTTTATTTTCACAGAAATTACAACTAAACAAACTAAAGTATTTACTGTATGTGTCAGGAATGTATAAGAAAAGAATATATATACTCAATTCATATTAAAACTAAGGTTGAATTTTTTAATTTAGATTTTATTGATTTATGCCTAATATTTTTTAAAACAATGACAATAATATCAGTAACAATTTAATGGAAAAATTGGTTTATTTTATACTTCATTTTGATGGTCCCCATTAGCCACTTTTTAACTATATGCCTATAAATAACTAAAAAATAACTCTGCAACAACTAGCAATCATTTGAGGATGATTATACTGCTTGATATCTGCAAACATTGTACATTGTTTGTAGATATTGACATTGTACTGATTATAAGTACTGATTATACTGATTATAAGTAACTTTGCAAGTATACTTCAATTTATGCAGCTAACCCTAGCACTCGAATGAGAGTTAGTTCACGTGTATTTGCAAAGTGACTTGTAGTCAACAGAATGCCTAATCCAAATGAAGTGAAACCATGAGTATTCACATTTCACGTTTAAATGAAGTTTGATCCTGTGTCTCTCATAAATTAAATGTGAATACTGTTCACGGTAATTATTGTATGCAGAAAGTTGTACAGTTTTTCTTATTTCTCTCTCAATTTGAAACCAGGCATTACTCTTTGAAAAGCCGATGTTTGAAGGGGAGTGCATAGAGATCGAAAGAGACATTTACAACTTTGGAGAGGAAGAGGCAAATAAAGAAGAGGAGTCTGAGAGTCCTGACAGCACCAGGAGAAACATACTTCGTTCTGTCGGTTCGTTGAAGATCCTCAGTGGCATGTGAGTGAATTGATTATGTTTTGAGGATACGTTTTGCACATACCTTTTTTTTGCTTATTGGGTTTACCTGGATCTGACCGTGAATTGTGTTGTTGTTCACTCATAGCTGGGTTGGATACTCTGCACCAGGGTTTGATGGTCGTCAGTATCTTCTTGAGGAAGGAGAGTATGCTGACTTCACAGATTGGGGTGGACTGGAAGAAGGGCTCCTCTCTATACGTCCTGTGCTGGCAGTATGTACAAGGACATCATTTCTGTCTTTAGATTAATACTAGATAAATAAAAACGTATACTGTATGCTCACATACACTCAGGAATAAATATTGTCAATTGTTGGTTTTAATATGTGTTTAAATAATGTTTTTGGACAATTTATTGTACATTCTTGAAAATGAAAAAGGTTTAAAGAAATATATTTGCCTAATTTTCTCCTGGACACAATGGGAAACCTTGTACTCTGCTTTTTGTACTGTAGCGGATAAAAATCAAAACTATATTTTTATAGCTGTTCATAATTTGTTCATTTGTATATTACTGATATTTCTGTTACTCATAAAAAGGGCCAGACAGAATCTACGGACATTCTTTGCTATTTCTGCAGAGAATTTTGTAAAAAATCTGCTGATTTATTATTATTTTAGGAGTATCATAACTAGAAACTTTATATATGAAATGAAAATAATACCTATTAACATTGATTTGATGTTTTGCAATGCAAATTCAATGAGATCCACCTATTTGGTAAACAAAGCAAGTCTCTCATACAATATAGCGGTCACACTTTATTTTGATGGTCCGTTAAGTTACATTGCATCTACATGCCAACTAATTCTCTTTAGATTATAAGTAGACTGTTAGAATAGGGTTAGGGTTAGCGTAAGTTGACATGTACTTACAAAGTTTCTTATAGTCAGTTAAATGTCTGTTGAAGGAGCAGTATCAGCAGATATTAAGCAGACAGTCTACTAAAACTCAAATGGACCATCAAAATAAAGTGTTACCAATATATCTACTAAAAGACAGAAAATATGACTATTATTATATCACAATAATATTAGTGAAATTAATTAAAAAACTGAATAAATATACATTTACACACATTTATACTAGTAAATACATAGACTCAATGCTGGGCTAAAAATCTGTGGAAATCTGCGAATTTCTGCGCTCTTAGATTCCTTTTGGGCCTACTCATAAACTATCTTAGAATGCTGTTCTTCTTGATCAGTAAGTAAATTATTCTTTTGATAGGATTGAAATGTATTTTCCTACCCATAAAATATAAAAAAATATAATTTGGTATCTTGAATTTGCACCTAAATATATTTTCATTTATTAATTTCCCTTCAGCTTAGTCTCTGATTTATCAGGGGTCACCACAGTGTAATGAACCGCCTAAAGATATTTTCAATTTCAAAACTATAGTTTATTGAGCCTCACAGTTACGACATATATTTAGTATCGTTTTCCTCATGGGTAAGATTTGAGAAAAGCATTAATAGACTCAATAGTCCTTAGTTTTTCTGATGCGCACTGCAGTTTTCTTGAATTTTGAGTTATTGCATGGTTTTGCATCCTGCAGGATTTCATGACTCCTCACGTGAGATTGTTCAGCGAGCAGGATTTCAATGAGAGAGGGATGAATGTGGACCTGCTGGAACCTGTCATCAGCATGGAAGCCACTGGCTTTGGTGTAAAGACACAATCGGTGGAAGTCCTCTCTGGCGTGTAAGTCTACTTGTCCGCTTATTCCCATATACATCCAAACTTTCCATTACCCCTTCAGGGAATGCTCTCTCTCATTTTCTTGCTTTCTATCATAAACCTTGACCTTAAAATGATCATAAATCTGACAGTGAAATGCTTATCAGCTCTTGTGAGCAGCTGCCTACAGAGATAAAATCAGGAGCAATTCACTCAAAAATGATAAGTCTGTCATTATAGAACTTATTATTCAATAGTGCAATTGTAATAACCCCCAGTTTAGTAATTCAGCTGGTTCTTGAAGTATTTTCTCATTGATTATGTTCATAAGAATAAAAAAAAAACTAACAGAGCCATACATTTAAAAGTTCTAGGATTAAGCAAAGTATTACAAACGTTATTTTGAAGCAAAAAAGACAAATATACACTACCGTTAAAATGTCTGTGGTCTATAAGTTTGAATAAACATGTAAGCATGCATTAACTGTGATGCATCAAAAGTTATACTACAGACTTTTATAATATAAAATAGAATTCTATTTTAAATAAATAGTTATTTTGAGTAATTTTCTATATTAATCTATTCCATTGTTTTATTTTAAACGTTCTATTAATCAAAGTCTGATCATGGTTTCCACATGAATATTAATCAGCAACTGTTTTCAACATTATTAATAATAATGATTTCTGAAGGATCGAATTTTAATACATTACATTCAGAAGTTTAGAAAAGAAAATAGAAACGTAACATAAAACATAAAAGACGGTCTTGCTGACCCTGAATTGTGGTGTTTGTTTAATTCATGATTTATGGAGTATGTCAGATATTTCATCAGACAGTTGAAGCAGATCAATAATCTAGATCTGAGTTTAATTGGACTGCAGCTGTAAGTCTTATGTGGTTTGTTGTAAAACTATTTTATGGTTTGAGTTCATACCTGCTCTGGTGATAATGAAAGGAGTGGCACATGAGTGTGAGGTGTCACATATCCTGAGGCAGACTCATACTCTTGTGTATTTTGTATAATTAAAGAGTTTTTAGTCGTGGTGTGGCAAACACACCCACACCCCCACTCTCCTCTGGTTCACATTGAAACAAACACACACAAAAAATACACATATCACTGTTAGTGCTGCTTCAGAGTCAAGGGTGTGGCTTTAATGAGAAACTGAAGTTATTACGTTATCAGCTGAGTAAAACTATACAGTGTTTAACACTGATTGGCAATGTAAATGTAACCTCAGAGTTTACAGAGGGCTAAACAGAATCAGAGAGCAATATTTTTTTGCTATTTCTTCACAGAATTTTGTAAAATATTTAAACAGAAAGATTCTGAGAATATACGATGTATAAATAAAATAAAAAACATAACTTCTTAACTTTTATTTAAGGTTTATACAAATGTAAAGCCAATTATAATCACTTGTTTGCTAAACAAAACTACAGTCTTCTCTTGTAATACATTCACTAAAAATTTAGGATTTTTAGTGAATGTAGGAATATTAATCAATAATATAACTTAATTAAATATATAATACTAAATAAATTACATTTACATAAATAAACCAATTGAAAAACATCAGTATAAAAACAATATAAAACAGTAATCAACAGTATAAAATCTACAGTTTTTGCTTGATAGTATAAAACAGTACTCAACAGTATAAAATCTACAGTTTTTTCTTGATCTTCTCTATAGTCTATGCTAATAACTGTTTGAGATTGACTAATTGAAATATGCCTGTTTTTCTTAATGGATGTGGAATGCATGGCAAATTGCAAGTAAATGTTGATCTTATTGGTTTTAATATAAAAAAAGCCAATCAGTCTCAATCTTTAACATGTGTCCGAACAGGTGGATAGCGTTCGAGAAGGAACGTTTCTCAGGTGATATGTACATTTTGGAGAAGGGTCTGTACGGCTGTCCTGAAGATTGGGGCGCACGCGACAACAGGATTTTGTCTCTGCAGCCAGTGGTTTTGGTAATCATTGCAATATCTGCCCTACTTTTGCAATGTTATCTTAGCTATAGTTGCATTGTTGCTTAATAACACTCTGTTTTTTGTTGTGCTGCCATGTCGTCTCATACAGTATGTTGTTTTTCTGTCACAGGATCAGGCTGAAGGACTGTCCCGATATAAGGTAAGTTTAATGGAAATGTGTGTTGTAATTCCATGTGGTATATAAACACATTACACACATTTTATACACTGATTTATGCATTTGAATTAATTAATGTATTAATCACCCTGAGAGAAGCACACTCTCATTTGCTCTTGAGAGAATGAGAACGTGTTCATACTTCTGAATGATAGGTGTTGAATTCTGTGGATTCTTTTCAGACAGGAATAGTTTTAATTGGAATGAAGATCTGTTATTCTTGTCAACTACAAGGAAAATAAGTTGCACTGGGTTAAATTGCAATATTTAGAGAAAAACAAAAATGGATAAGTCCCATTTAAAGAAAACAATTATAAACATTAGAAAAGGAAAGAAAATGTTAAGTGTAAAACAAACAGGAATGATGCTGCCATTCATTATAAAGTTGAAGTGAAACTAGCAATGCGTGTGAATTACACTATACAAACACAGATATATCCCTCTCTTGTGGCACCAATTCAAATGTGTGCATGAGTTGAATTATAACTTTGAACATTAATTACATAATTTAATCAGTTTTGGAATACAATTTGTAGCACTATTCATATAACAAAAAACACTTAAATTCCCCAAAATAAGGTGACAATTTTGAAGCTCTATTGATGTGATGTTATTTTGAGAATGTCTGGCTGTCTGTTGTTCGCAGGTGCAGTTGTTCTCAGAGCCGGGGTTCCAGGGAACAGTGCAGACTTTAGATGAAAGTGTGGCATTTCTGCCAGAGGGCTTTCACCCAATGTCCTGCAAAGTTTTAGCTGGGAGGTACGCAATCACACTATAACATACTATAACTAAAAAGCACAAACACACTAGAACATTACTAATTGGTTTCTTGAAGGTCTCGTACCCATTTAAGAGTAATTAAAAGAAAGTCTTAAAGTAATACTGAATGAAATAATCAACAGAATGGCACTGTGTTTTATTTCTTTGTGCATGTCTGCGCTTGAAGCTGGGTGGTGTTCGACAGCCCACAGTTCACCGACAACATGTATGTACTGGAGGAAGGAGAATACCCCAATCCTGAGGCACTGGGCTTACTCAATGCAGACTGCAAAATCAGCTCTGTCCACACTGTAGGACATGTGAGTACAAATAAAAATAACACCCCCAGGCCAGGCAGAGCAATATTTCATTTGCTCCTGGATGAGCTGGTGTGTGTGTGAGAGAGAGTTTCATTGATAAACATTTAAACATTTGCATTTGAACATTATACATTTTACATTATATTATACATTAACATAATATATTATTTTCCCAGAGATGGGTTGCGGCTGGAAGCGCATCCGCTGCGTAAAACAAATGATGGATTAGTTGGTGGTTCATTCCGCTGTGGCAACCCCAGATTAATAAAGGGACTAAGCCGAAAAGAAAATGAATGAATGAATAATATATTATTTATCTGGATAAGTGATGAATATTGTAACAGCAAAAAAGAGATTCTCTCTGGAAAACAGTATCTAGAATGAGTATTTTAATTGCAGTTTTTCAGCAGAAATGTTTTCTACTTTATGTGTCGTACTGTAGTTATAGGATTATAAATTGTATTATATAAAAGTGGAATTTTTTTCTGACAAAGTGTGTGGTGGTGAGACAGAAGAAAAGTAAAAAAGTTTGCAGGAAATATTTCTGTAGATATTAGTGGCACATCTTCCTTGTTTTGTTGACTGAAAGATCCAAACCACAGTATTAAAATATTCATAAGACAGCCTTGGTTTTGGCCATGTCATTAAATAGAATAAGTCCTTGTATTTTTGTTGCATAATAACCAGTTTCAATTGTGTGTCTGTTTTCCTCAGGAGTTTTCCATGCCCTCCATCACACTCTTTTGTAAATCCGGCTTCAGAGGACGCAAAGTAGTCCTAACCGATGGTGTTTTGAACCTGTCGTTGGCTGGCATTGACGGACGGGTCAACTCTCTCTTGGTCAATGGAGGAATGTGAGTGGTTTCTGAAGATTTTTCAAATAGTCTGTAACCAATAATCCTCCAAATTTAGAGCTAATGCAGGGGTGGCCAGCCCTGTTCCTGGAGAGCCACAATCCTGCAGATTTCTGTTTCAACCCATATCAAACACACCTGCCTGTAATTATCAAGTGCTGTTCAGATCCTAATTAATTGGTTCATGTGTGTTTGATCAGGGTTGCAACTGAAATCTGCAGGATTGTGGCTCTCCAGGAACAGGGTTTGCCACCCCTGCATTAGCTCTAAATTTGGAGGATTATTGGCCACCCCTGAGCTAATGGTTTACTGCATTTCTTTTTAAATATTGATATGACCCTTAGAATCTAGGTTAATGTTTTTAGTTACATGAAAGTAATGTAATTCTTTGCATGTTGTTGTCAGCTGGGTGTTATACGAATACAGCAACTTCCGGGGTCATCAGGTCCTTCTCCATCCCAGCGAGATCGGTGACTGGCAGAAGTTCAGAGGCTGGGAGCAGATTGGCTCTCTGCGTCCGTTACTACAGGTATAAAACACCAGAAAATCTTACAAAAGTGGACACCGAAAACTATGGCTGACTGGCTGTACACACATACTCACATCCTTAAACTCTATTTGGATGGGGCTAACTTTCTAAATAGCAGCTCTAAACTAATCTTCTAGCTCTCATCACCTAGTGAACATGTGGATTTAAATTACTCTGGGCACTTCAGAGATCACATACTCTGTGTTTGCGCATTGCATATAGTTGCATGACCTATCGTTCTTATTGATATATTTAATTTAAAACCATGTTTCATTTTCAGAAGTGCACATTTGTAAATAAAAACAAGAAAATAAGAGTAAGTTTTTTTTTCTACTTTTTATTTAAGATTTTTCAAAATATTTTTTACACAACAGCCCCTTCTCCAACAATGTGATCCTGTACAGATAGGGAAAAATAAGAGTAATTTACAATGACAATAATATAAAAAAATAAGACTAATTGTTTTTTTTTCTCTCTTTTTTTTCTCTTTCTTCACCATGAGGCAAATACATCAACATGTATAATGAATGGCATGCACCAATCAGAAAATAAAGTAGCAAGAATTTATTTATAGTATTTATTTATGTTGGCAGTCTGAGACATTCGCACACAAATATGTTTAAATTTCTCAGAGAAACACTGTTTGCTGAAAACCTGTAGGTCATTTTCTTTGAAATTATTATTACAGATGTTGTGTAAGAAAAACACAGACTATGCGAGAATTAAATGGGATAAAAAATCGCAAAGTATGTCTGTGAAACACAAATTTCACTAATGACCCCCTGGAAAATTAGCCCTGTCTAAATAAGGCTTTAATTCCTTGCAAATGTTATTACTTGTGTTTCGCTGAGTTTGTGTTCAGATCCAGAGGGGTGTTGGATAGTTTTACTTTTAGGTGTGAGACTTAATTGTTTGGGAACAGCACTTATAAAGGCAGGGCACATTTACAACATGTAAACTCTAGTAAATCCAGAATGAGATAATTCCCCAAATCATTTTGATAATTCATGGTTTAATGGCTTATAGTTTATGAAAGCAGATTCAGCCAAACATTTTTAAGAGTAGTTCTTGCATGGCTTTTTAGTACATTGCTTTGAAGCAACTTTACACACTGTAAAAAATAAAAGTTGAGTTAACTTAAAATTTTAAAGCAACTGGCTGCAAAGAAATTTTGAGTTTATTGAACTTCAGTGGTTGAAGTTGAGCCAAATTATTTTTTTAAGTTGACTGAAAAGGCTTGTTTAAATCAATTATACTTCTTTTTTATAATTATTTTTTCACCTTTAATGGACAGGACAGTATAGAGTATTGACAGGAAAGCGTGGGGAGCAGAGAGAGGGGAAGGATCGGCATAGGACCACGAGGCAGGAATCGAACTCGGGTTGCCGTGAACACTGGAGTGCATGTGTCAACACACTAACCACTCCACAACTGGCGCCAACAAGTCTATTAAACATTACGGAATAATTTGGCACAACTTCAAACACTGAAGCTTAATAAACTCAAAATTTCTTTGCAGCCGGTTGCTTTAAAATTTTAAGTTAACTCAACTTTTTATTTTTTGAAGATATGAAGAAATCAAAATTTAAAGTCTCCTAAACTGAATTTTTTACTTTCATTGAACAAACAGTTCCAAACATGCAGTTGAATCATTTTTATTAGTAAATTCAACTCTGAGCTTACAGTGCAGTAATAAACAGGAAAGTCGATTTGATGAGTCAAATCCAAATTGTGCAAAACTGTGCTATAAAGTAGCTATAACAAACAACCCATTTACAAATGGCATTAAAAAGCAATTGGATGACTGTTAATACAGATAAATAAACACATGTGACCCAACAGCTTCTGTATTGTAAAAGCTCATGTGGCTAAATGTTCAAACAGCTAAAAAAGTTTAATGTGATTGTTATGGGAGCTGTTCTGAGAAAATCCACCAAACGAGGGCACCAAAAAACTGTTTAGTATCACAGTTGCCAGTCACATCCTTATGATTTACTTTTAAGCAATGTAACATTGGCTAATTTATTCAAAAGTATTCGTGTCCTCTGGCAGAGCACTTTCTCAGAGTGTGAAGAAATAAGAGAGAAGAGTCTCTAGAAACTCTCAATATAATTGGTCACAATAGGCTTATTTAAATGCATGTTAAAGCCAGGTGGAAAACGCTAACTCAGCATGCTAAAATTAATAGTGGTAATATATAAAGTGATAGCTAAATGAAATATTATGTGTCTTCCTGAACAGAAACGGGTGTATTTCCGGTTGCGTAGTGCAGAGACAGGTTGTTTGATGTCTCTGTCTGGACCTTTGGATGATTTAAAGCTGCTCCGGGTTCAAGTGCTTGAGGAATCTGGTGGTCCAGAGGAAATGTGGGTCTATGAGAACGGATTACTGCGCTGCAAGGTATTTAAGACACATTTTCATATCTCTCTACTGCTCTGCTTAAACTTAAGTGCGCTTACTTAAGACTTCATGATTCTGGATGAAGAGAATTGTTATTGATAATAATTTATATTTTAAAAAGTGATCACGTTTCTTCAACAATTCTGAATAGACAACAAAATAACGAGAAGTTATGACAACATGTTGTTTATGGCAATCTATTCTTTTAATTTGATGTAATATCAGATATTTTGTAATGTAAAATATTTTTAAAATCTCAATATTTAACGAAGTAACTCCCTCATGATGACTTAAAATTTTATTATTGGATGAATCTGAATTTCTTTGGTGATTATTCATTTATTGTAAAACAAAGCCAGCATACAAAGCCAGCAACAGCTATATGCAAGCCAGGGTTTGCATTAAATGAAAATACATAAAAATATAGGTGGGCATAGATCAATTTTTTAATCTATATTAATATCTCTGTAATTTTGGAATTAATCTAGGATAAAAGGGCTCATTTAAATTCTGCCGATGGCATTCAGAATATCTGTGCTACCACAAATAATGACTAAAAGTAAGACTTTAAGAACGGGTTTCTCAAGCCAGGAGGCACATTGGACCAGGGGCTCTGTTTCCAAAATGCATCACAAACTGCTTGAGAAACTGTTCTACTATGATATTTGGTGATGAAAATAAATTGTTCTATAAGATGTACTTGTCTTTACTAACTGTTTATTAAGCTCGAAAAAGCGATTTTTGATGACCTTAATCTGACTAAAGTCATAACTGAACTAAACAGAAATGGATTTAAGATGTGGAGTATGCATATATTAGTGGCATTGATGAAGTAAACACTGCAATCAAACTATTACCGTCATGTAGGACTTTTCCCCATATTTTCCGACAAGATCCGCGGCTCTGTCAGTAAGGACCGCAGACACACACACTGCGAAATGCGGAAGTTTTTTCTTTCCATTCGGCATGCATTATTAAATTCCATAACACCCTCACCAGTCCTTACCCCCTATTTGCGTCTAATACCCCAGTTTGTCACAAAGGGCATGAATGAAATGTTCATTAGTGAAGGTGAAACTGCCGAACTGCAGTTAAAGTCACCCAAAATTACAGGAAACTCTTACATGAAAGCACTTAATGTAAAGCCCTTAATTAATGTAATACCCCTAAAATGCCTGACAGTTAGATATGGAGCTAACATTAATCAGATTCACTCTAGTGAACAGCATCCATAATAGCACGTCACATTTAAAGTGGTAATTTCACAGTAGGAATACACACAGGCTGGAAGACTCGTTCTCGCCACCTACAGTGCAATTCGGCCAGGTATACATCCGCGCTAAAATATCAAGGTAAAAGTCCTCATAGCTTGTGTAGAATAGATCCAGCTCCCAATTTAACTTTGAGAATAGATTAACGGTTGGTTTGCCGCTGGATCCCACCTCATATTATGAGTAGACGTCAATGGGGCCTATCTTTGCTGGACATTATTTCTATGGAACTTTCAACCGCGCGCATACATGGAGCTCAGTCAAAAACTGTTAAGTCCTGGTTTACAGCTTTTGATACTGTCAACATTTCTACATTCTAATGTACAGCTTTCTGTTTATATTTATTTTTTGTATCTCATGATGTAATAGTTATTTATTTGTACTTGCCTAACTTCTACTCTTTATTTGGTTTAACAATATTCTTGTATTCTTTGTGTGTGTGTTTTGTTTTTTTTAACAGTAATTTAAGTCTACGTGGGTGGGGGGTGGGGATTCGGGGTTGTTTCACGATATAGTCATGTGCTTTATGCTTACTATAATAAACAAAAACTGAAATTATAAAAAAAAACTGTTCACAAAAGAGAATAGATTAACGGCGATATTTGTTTTATCGCGTGATATCGCACCACGTTAACGCCGATAACGGCCCACCACTAATATAAATTAAATAAATAAATTACAATAAAGAGTAAAAGAAAAAACTCTGGGGTAAGAAGGGACCTTTATCCACCTCTAATATAATACTGTATATCTTTCAATACACTTTAGTTTATTTAGTTATCATATAAGAAACTTTCTGAATAAACTCTGCTTTGATTGTATGGGGTTTAGCTCTGTTCATTCTTGCTGTAGAACGTTCTAACAGTGCAATATTTTTAGTTCTATAAGCCACATTTTGTCTGCTGGGAATGCAGGTTTGTGCCAAATTTAAAATAAAACCTTCTTGGCTGCGGTTAGTGATGTATGCAATATCCTACATTGGACAGTGTTTAAGTTAAGATGAATCTGTATTTTTGAAGAATCTCTTGAATGGCTTGTTCAGTGACTAATACATTTTAATGCTTACTTGTCATCTATTGGCGTAACGATGCAGTTGCTACAACCTTGATTTGAAGACTTAAATTGCTCTTAAACAGTAATTTTGATGGTTAGTTTTGTATAAACTGTTCTGTCAGTGCTTCTTTGACTAAATAAATGTCTGGAACAGATGTAGTTATACTGATTGAAAAGACAGAACTCTGAAGTTGTTTCTTAACCATACATTGAGATCGCAGTCTATTATTGATTAAAAAATGGTGCAGCTCTACCCTTAAGCTCGTTTAAATCTGTTGACTAATGGCTCATTGTCTACAGATGGTGGAGGACTGTTGTGTGGAGACGTCTGGAGGTGTGGTGATGGCAGGCGGCAGGTTGAACATCTCGCCAGAACCAGGCAAAGACAATCAGTTCTGGAGCATCACAGGAGATGGAATCATACGCAACAATCTCAAGCCAGACCTCGTGCTGGAAGTCAAAGGTCAGTACTTGCGTATGATTAAATAGAAGCAAAGAGCGTATGAAAATAAACGAAACAGAAAGGTTGAACTGGAAGAATAAATAGAAGCATTGACATGCACATGGGGTGTGTGTGCGTCTGTCAGTCAAAACTGCACCCTTCGCTGACGAGCTTGAAATCTTTGAATGATGACACATTCTGATGTCATTTCATACCTGTGTGCCATTTCTATTAGCAGCTACACTGACTCTCTGAAACACATATCGCAACATCCTGTCAGAGGCAAACGCATATATGAATTTGTTCTTCAAATGAAGGGGGTGCCTAGAACTAAAAGTTAATAATTTGTTGAAAATGTTTATAATAAAATATTAATATTAATTAATAAAATAAAATAGGGCGCCACGGTGGCCTAGTGGGTAGCACGTTCGCCTCACAGCAAGAAGGTCGCTGGTTTGAGACTCGGCTGGGTCAGTTGGCATTTCTGTGTGGAGTTTGCATGTTCTCCCCGTGGTTGCGTGGGTTTCCTCCGGGTGCTCCGGTTTCCCCCACAAGTCCAAAGACATGCGGTATAGGTGAATTGGGTAGGCTAAATTGTCCGTAGTGTATGAGTGTGAATGAGTGTGTGTGGATGTTTCCCAGAGATGGGTTGCGGCTGGAAGGGCATCCGCTGCGTAAAAATATGCTGGATAAGTTCTGGATCATTCCGCTGTGGCGACCCCGGATTAATAAAGGGACTAAGCCGAAAAGAAAATGAATGAATGAATAAAATAAAATGTTTTTTTCTTTTGGTGAATATTATATGCTAAATATTTTCTTGGTTATACATTTTCAGTGTTACTAAAACTTAAACTAATTATATTATAACAAACTACATTTTTGGGCGTCACGTTGGCGCACAGCAAGAATGTCGCTGGTTCGAGCCTCGGCTGGGTCAGTTGGCATTTCTGTGTGGAGTTTGCATGTCCTCCCCGTGTTCGCATAGGTTTCCTCCGGGTGCTCCGGTTTCCCCAAAGTCCATAGACATGTGGTATAGGTGAATTGGGTAGCCTAAGCTAAATTGTCTATGATATATGTGTGTGAAAGAGTGTGTGTGTGTGTGTGGATGTTTCCCAATGATGGGTTGCTGCTGGAAGGGCATCCGCTGTGTAAAACATATGCTGGATAAGTTGGCGGTTCATTCCGCTGTGGCGACCCTAGATTAATAAAGGGACTAAGCTGAAAAGAAAATGACTGAAGGAAAAAACTTTATTTAATTTTTTGACAGAATATAAATGTTACCTGGGGCGCCACGGTGGCGTAGTGAGTAGCACGTTCGCCTCACAGCAAGAAGGTCGCTGGTTCAAGTCTCGGCTGGGTCAGTTGGCATTTCTGTGTGGAGTTTGCATGTTCTCCCCATGGTTGCGTGGGTTTCCTCCGGGTGCTCCGGTTTCCCCCACAAGTCCAAAGACGTGCTGTAGGTGAATTGGGTTGGCTAAAATTGTCTGTAGTGTATGAGTGTGAATGAGTGTGTATGGATGTTTCCCAGAGATGGGTTGCAGCTGGAGTTGGCAGTTCATTCTGCTGTGGCGACCCCGGATTACTAAAGGGACTAAGCCGAAAAGAAAATGCATTACTGAATGAATAAATGTTACCTGATAAAATATTGTTTATTATAAATTTTTCCCCGAAAGTTTTATTAACTTGAACTTAAAACTAATATAAACACTGCTTTAAAAACTATATCGGCATAATAAAGAATAATAAGAACAACTGCACACTCGAAAATTACTTAAACATTGAAATTAGCTTTTTATTATCTAAAAAAATGCTTTATTATTAAAACAATCATTTTTTCAAACTGAAATATCACTGCTTTGTGTAAGTAACCTTTTCAACAATGCATTATGAATTCATGATCCAGCCTTTCACCACAAAAATGTTTGTAACCCTGTTATTATGCTGACAGGGCACAATTTTAAAAATGACAAGACTGTTTTTATTTTTAAAATATAAAGAGATAAGCAATATCAAATAACGTGTAAGATAAGAGTAAATTGTTTATTTGGATTGAGACAAGGATCTCTGCAATGAAAGATATCAGCTGTAAGGCTGCTTTTGTTTGCTGTGGATTCAGAAAGAGGCTGTTTGTGGTTCACATTTCAGTGTAAGTCGAGCGCCCCCCGGACACTATTCAGTACAGCACAAACCCAGCTGTCTAAAACCACCTAGTGGACACTTAATGTATGACACCTATTCAGCCCTGCACTGGCTCTGAAACTTTCTGAAGCTAAAGTATTAGTTTAAAAATCACATTCAAAGCTAAAGCTATAGTTATAAAAAATAACCTTAAAAAATGAATATACAGTAAATATTTATATTGTGAAAAATCATTACAATTTATAGGAGAATGTTATAATTGAAATATATTTGAATAATTGTTTTTCCTGTAATGGCGAAGCTGACATTTTATCAGCTATTTTACTCTCCAATGTTCATAAGATTTTTTGTAATGTACTATCCAAGGAACTATTTTGAGTTGTAAACTGCAGTGCTGCTTAATATTTGTGCAAATTATTATATTTTTATAATGAAAGGAAAGCTAAAAAAAAGAACAGCATACTTGAAATAGAATATTTTATTAATATAAGAAATGTCATCACAGTCTCCTCTGAGCAATCTAACTGTACTTGGGGAATTAACAGACTCATTAAAATCAGCATTTCTCAACCACGTTCCTGGAGGACCACCAGCTCTACACATTTTCTGTCTCCTTAACCAAACACACCTGATTCAGATTCTAAGCTCATTAGCAGAGACTGAAAGACCTGTAATGAGTGTGACGGGCAAAGGAGACATCCAAAACAAGTGTTAGTGGTCCTCCAGAAACATGGTTCAGGGTTCTTATGGTCATAAAAAACCTGGAAAAGTCATGCAATTTTGACATGGCATTTTCCAGCCCTGGAAAGGTTTTGAAAAAAAAACTGAAAAACCGACAAAATTTGAAAGAAGTCATGGAACTTAGTAACAAATGTCTGTATACTGTAGGTTAGTTGTCTTACTTCTTAACTTCTGTCTTTACTTCTTTTCTGTCCTCGGTCAAATACTAGCTCTTACATTATTAGTGCTGTGTGAACATTATGTTAATACATTTTACTTAGATATAAAGATTCATTTAAACTAAAAAGATTGTTGCTTATTTTATGATATGCTGTAATAACTTTGAAGATGCATAATATTTCTTATTATTTAACATGTATACATGAAACATTAGGTTATGAAAATTTGCTTGAAAGTCCTGGAAAAGTCATGGCAAAGTCATTGAATTTTAGTGGTAAAATGTGTATGAACCCTTATGGTTGAGAAACACTAATTTAAATAACCCCAAATACTTGAACAGCAGTGTATTTCAAACTTAAGGCTATGCATGAAAAACTTAAACCTGGTTAAAATCTTGACCTTGTCAATCTATTCTTCATCCAGGTGGCCAACAGTATGACAAAAACCAGGTGATTCTCAACACCTTTGACGAGCACAAAACCAACCAGAGATGGACTGTGGAAATCCTGTAAAGCTCGAGTCACAACTCCTGATAACAGAAGAACAACCTAAAATATCTGGGGCCGTTCAAGATGACGTGAATCTAAACCCCTAAAACAACTAGCACTGCTGGGATTATAATCCTGAGATGACAATGTCAAAATCTCTAGGAAATCTTCAATCTAGATTAAGGTTCTCGTAATGAGCGATATGTCTTTGTGACCGAGCTGAAGTCCATTGTCTACATCACGGACATTAGAGTGACCTGCGCTAGTTTCACTGTATTGTGCGCTAGTACTTTGTTGTTACTCTGGTGACATGGGAACACAAACAAAAAGCAGTCCTACCTGCAATGCAATTGCAGTACAAAAGGGGGCGCACTAGCCTTAAGATTAGCATGTAGCTGCACTTTAGGTGACCTTGTATATTGTTTTATCTGCAAAAAGTCTGGCGAGTTAGCATCCCCAAGTTTACCCTTATGCCTGTCTATATTTCATAGACAACAAAGTGCCTTCTTTAATTCATAAGTAGCTGTGTTTTCTGACTAAATTATTTTTGCAAGAGATATACAGCAGGAATCATAGATATTCCATTATATCAGTGCCTTATTTTGAGGGCTCTTAAATGCTTTAAACAGACTATTTTTCCCTTGTCTTCTGACATAAACGTCACGTCTCAGGATGGTCGCTAATAAGGGGCTTATGCATGGTTTTTTGACGTCATCGACTAATCTGAAGCTTTGACATAACCTCCTGAGTTATTAATCATCATTGTAGCTCATTTGATCAGCTCAAAACATCCTGGCAGCAGAAGCAAGAGCATATTTTAAATGATATCAAATATCATTTCTGCATCATTCTCTCCAAGTATTATAAACATCCATATTTGAATGTAAGGCGTTATTTATGTGCCATTCAAACTCACTGAAAACTAAACGTGGGATCTTGAGTCGTCATCTCACTCTACAGTTGCTGTACAAAGTGTTTATTAACGTCAGAAAAAGACCTGCACACATTATATGAGCATTTCTATCTATTCATGCTGATCTGGCATCAGTTCTAATCCTCAATCTGCTGCTTTTCTTTCTCTCAGTTTTATATATATACCAAGATGTTTTGGTCGTTGATTTTGTGTGTAGAATTTTCATGTTCCTTTTATATGTTCGTTTCCCGAAATACACTGTTACTTTTAGGATATTTTGTTTGAATGTTTGTTTTTGTTTTTAATTATACAGTACGTGTGAAACAACCGGATTTGTGTTTTTCTTGCTAATGCAGAAATGCTAAATAAACACACTTGTCATTACATAAATGCATTTAATCCAACAGACATCGAAAAAAAGAAGTCAGATATCCCATTGTCCATGTTTAACAGTACGTTCTCGGTTGCCATAGTTACTCTTTCTGGTCCTCCATGATGGAGACCACAGTTTTTCCTCGAGCGTGACCCTGCTCTACTTTCTGAAAGGCTTCTGGCACCTGTGCAAATGAAAACACTTCCTCCACCACTGGACGAACCTACAACAATATAAAAACATTAGTTAATGCCTGCAGGCTAACAACACGATTGTGATATTAAACACATGCAGATCCAACGAAAATAAGCTTGCAAACAAACTTTTTTAAAGTGTGCTTGTTTTGCATTAAGCGGCGTTTGAGTATCGGTGGGTATTATTGAGGGTAAACTGCGGTGAAGTGGTTAAAACTCGAAGCCGTTAAACAGATTTCTGCTGGTTTAACCCACATGACAGCCAAAGCATATGAGCCGTCGCTATCATGTGTAGTGTTCTCTACCTGTATTGACTGTAAACACACATGATGTGCTCAACTACGTGTTTCCAGAAGTCAATCGGTACATTACACCTCAAACACAGATACTGTCTTTGCACCAAATCAGAGCAGACTGTGTGTTCAATTGTACTGTAATGAATTATCTAACATTTTATGTATTTTATGAAGTCGAAGTTCTCAAAACGATCGCTCAATCTTGAAGTTGACGGCGGAAACATAAACAAGCCTGGTTACCAAACAAACGGCACATAGGCGCTACAACACAATGCATCAAAGGAAACACAAGATCAGCTACAGCTTCCTGTCTTTGCTCAACGTGTGAACATGTATTTTTATTTTATTTGCATGGTACTCATACTTCTCCCGTTAAAAATAGCTGGTCTGCTTAGCAACAGGGATTACAAACACTTTACAGTAGAGTATTGAGGATGCATTTAAAGGGATTAACATTCTCAATGTAAAATAACATTACATTAATATTCTGTCTTGCTCATGTTAGTCATTGATTGTTTTTTTTCCCTAAATTTCTTTTTATTATATTTTAACATGTATATACACTTTCCACGTGTCAGATATAACATAAACCAACAAATGAACAAACAAAACAAAACAAAACAAAAGGCTTCTCAGTATTTTACATCAGAGTACAATATTACCTTTTACTAATCATCAAGTAAAACATTCCCAAATCCACCATCTTTTAAAAACACCATAAAAGCTCCCCAAACTCTATCAAAAATTATGTATTTATTTCTTAATATATATGTTATTTTTTCCATTACCATGTTTGATACCATCTCTTTCAGCCAACAGCCTATATTTGGTGCACATATACTTTTCCAGTTTAAAGAAATAAGTCGTTTTGCTTGCAGAATACAGATATTCATAAATATGTGCTCCATCTTTTTTAACTTGATCTCCTTGGGATATAAATGAAATAGAAAAATTAAAGGAGACATTGGTATATCAACCTCCAGAATCTTTTCTATAATTTCTTTCACACCTTTCCAAAAATTGTGTATACCTTTACATTCCCATATACAGTGATACAACGTTCCTTTAAGGTCCCTGCATCTCAAGCAAGTATCTGGAATATTTTCATTATATTTATGGATTTTTTTTTATTGAAATGATATCAGTGGTTACAGGTTTCCAACATACTTCAAAATATCTTCTTTTGTGTTTAACAGAAGAAAGAAGCTCATAAATAGATATAAGTGAATGTATTATTCCATAATATGCAATATTTAAAAATTATACTCATGGTCACGCCATTTTAAGGTACAATTAAACTAAACAACTAAAACTTTTAGCTCAATAAACTACTTATTAATAGAAAGGCATTGGTTGTGTTTATGTATTGGGTATAATAAGATCATATACTTATTAAGTACTAATAAACAGCCAGTATCTTAATGATTAGCTGGTAATAAGCCTTGAGTTAATGGTGGGAATTGGTACTTAAAGCATTCCCATGATCACTTTTTTTATGCTTACTTTCATTTCATCTTATATATTCACTAATCATAGCGCTCCGGGCTACCCTTTCAATGCTCTTTTTGTTGAATGTTTGCGTCTGGTACAGTGTATCTGAACTCTATTTATGGGAAATCTTTCATTCTGTTTTTTTCCAGCTTTAGAAAAGAGAAGTTGTAATAGCACTAGCTCATAATGACTGTTCTGTCTCATTTCCGTTTTTGTTTGGTTTGTTTGTTTTTCTTAATAAGAGCAACACTTACACTACATGTGCAACAATGTGATCACAAATCTACTGATAAAAATCTCCTGTTTTTGCAACAAATATTTTTCTCAGGACTAAATGTTCAAAATGTGGTAACCTTTACAGCTCACTTGTAGTTGTTGATCTTGGTGTGAATAACCGAATTGTTAAACTAAGAGTCGTGAATGAAGTTTCACATGAACATCAATCCCGCTAAAGGGTCTAAAGGGTTTTTACACATCTGAAATGAGTAACTCTAATATTTATTTTGTAAAATACTTATTTTCAATGATAAATGCTACTGTTACTTCTCTGTATATTTCTATTTTTATCCTGCATGTTTATTTTTATTGGTCATTTCGGTTGTCTTTTCTATCTTTCTTTGTGCCTTTCTGTGTCCTGTTTCCAGGTCACCCTGCCTTCATTGGACATGCGCTGTGGTACAGTAGGTGCTTGGAGAACGCAGCATCTTTTGAAAAGGAGACCGAAGGAGGTGGTCATTAAATCCTATCCTGTTAACTGTTTATTTCTTTTCTTTAACTTATGTTTCAACCTCAGCCCTAGACAGATGGGGTTTTAACAGTGTGTGTGTTTGAATGAGACGAGTGTGACAGTATTCTCTTAGTTTTATTGTAATACTTGTTTATTTTTAGTCAATTAAATTGAGTTTAGTCAATTTCATATGTATTTTGAAACTTGTATCGATTCATTGTTTTATGCTTTTAGGTGGAATATTTTGCCATGTAAAACATATGCTGGAATAGTTGGTGGTTCATTCTGCTGTGGCGGCCCCTGATAAATAAGGGACTAAGCCGAAGGAAAATCAATAAATGAATATTTTACCATCAGTAAAAGAGATTGTAAATAGCATTTTGGCTAATTCTGGCACACTGTACAGTGTAATATGAATGCGCATCGTGCCTGTCAAATAAATCTGACAAATCAAAATAAATTTGTAGGTCATTCTGGATAAATGACTAAAAGTAATTGAGTAAAAGAGCTGTTTTTAAGTATATTTTGTGAGTTTAATAATATGATGGACGGTATAAAAGGCTTAAATCCTATTTTAAAATGATCATTTACAGATTCCTTCAAGTTATTGATGTTAATCTGGCAAATGTGAGCAATTTTCCTCATTATCTGATAAGAACTGTAAGTGTTTAAGAGGTCAACCTTGTTCATTAGAAGCAAGAGCATAGGCTCATTTTGTTATAATTTCTTACAAAAAGGATTGCACGGGAAGTAAACCGGGAACTAATGACTCATTTCAGGCTGTTCAGAATCAGTTCTTTCAACTGGAAGACAATAACTCTGACCGTTTACTTTCAGAAACCACTATATTATACATATCTAAAATATCAGAAAAAAGGCCAGCACTTAAAAAAGTGGGTTTTAGAACATGTGCGGTGTGAATTTCGAGACAAGTCTGCTATACCTTTCCAGCATCAACCATTTCGCTAATCTCGTCCAGCGCAGAGCCGCTTGGAGCAAAGAAACCCCAGCGATAATGCACTCCTTTCCTGAGATTCTGAGAATGAGACGGAGAGAGAGTTAGTATGGAAATATTCAACATCTCTAATGTGATCCATACAGTGAAATTGTCAGGTTATCAGGTTTGGATTTCTAACCCCTCTCTACTTTAATTTTCCCTATTCCTCCTTTATCAGTATATAATTATTAATTGAGTCATTTCTTCTGTCCTGCCACCACAACATAGGGCGAAGTGAAGCATGAACAGGTCATGGAAGTGATATGAAACTGTTGAACAATGAAACGTTCAGCTGTTTACCAAACCAACAGCATCTGAAGACCACTGCTAAAAACTGTATGAGGCAAGTACCACGAGAGATACTCTACAAGTCAAAATGGTTTTAGAATCCAATTCAAACGGAGAAAATTGTATCATTTACTCACCCTTGACTCCCAAACCAGTTTGAGCTTTTTTGTTCTCGAAAGAAGATATTTTGAAGAATGGTGTAAACCGTTAACCATTGACTTCCAAAATATTTGATTATCTGTCTTGTCCTTTAACATTCTTCAAAATATCTTCTTTTGTGTTCACCAGAAGAAAAAAACAGTTGAGACTTGAACAAGTCGAGGGTAAGTAAATGATGACTGCCACTTAAATACATAAACACAAAGAAATATATTTGATTTGGAAACTGGGGGGTAAAAGAGGCACATCCAGCGCATGTATTCTGGCAGTGCTCAAGAATGAACATTTTTTGGGAAACCGTGCACTCTGCCATCAATGATATTTTTACGATCTTTATATTCCTAGATCATTCATAGTACTTTATCTAGGAGATATTACTATTAAACTTGAAAAGGTGGATAGATATCTATTTAAGATATTTTGGGCCACACATAAAAAAAGCTATAACCCGGAAATGGTCTAAAGAAGACCCACCAACTAAAGATGAATGGTTTTAAATTATAGCAGAAGTTGAGGAAATGGATTAAATGACACATGCACTTCGATAACAATCAGAGATTAGAGAGTAAATGGCTGTCTTTCTCCACAATGACAATTATCTATAATTGAACATATTCATAATTCTAGAGATAATGCATCATTGTGAGAAGATGTTTAGCAACCTTTTATTATATTTTATTTCATAGTTATTACATTTATTTATTTATTTATTTTGATGAGGTAATTTAATACTTTTATATATGTATATATGTGTGTAATGGATATATTTACGTATATACGTATATATGTATGTATGTATGTATTATTATTGTTTGTATTATATGATCCTAATAAAATCAATAAAAAACTAAGTATATATATATAAAAAAATAAATATATTTGATTTGGAACTATTTTTAGCAAAGTTCATGACAATGCTCATGTGACTCTTTGCATAGACAGTCGTAGACTATGGGCTTCTATTTAAGCACAGGAAGCTCTTTGGATGATCTCAAATCATGAAGGACAGCTCAATCACCAGCTCTGACCGCTAACTATAGAGCTAACTATAAAACAGAAGCATTCAAAAACATTGCATAGACACAGAATGAAATGCACATGTATTTAGGCGCCTTAAATACATGTGCAAAACTGTTTGTTTATGCGTATGTGTACTGTAAAGCATTTGTGTGTTTATTCGATGCCAGAAATGTGAGGATAAGGGTGTGCGTTTCCTGCTGAAACAGGAAGTAGAAGTGCTGTGACACCATTAAAAAAAAAAAACAATTAAACGTGGCAATAAAGATGCAATAAATTTGATCAAAGGATAATATATATACAGTATATATAGTATAAGAGTAATATATACACACATTTCAAAGAAATGCTGTACTATTGAACTTTCCTTAATAATAACCCAACACAGATTTCACAACTATGTTTCTTGAGCATGAAATCAGCATACTGGAATGAATTCTGAAGAATCGTGTGACAATGAAGACTGGAGTAACAAGGATTATTAACTATATTTTCAAATATATGCACTAACAAATGATTTATTTGGTATTGTGATTATATTTCACTAATCAATCCATTTGTAACAACACAAATGCAGGCCTGGTGAGCATGAGACATTTCCTCTACACATACTTTTTTTTTAAAACTCGTGTCATCCTCATTTACAGTGAGTCACTTCATAAATCTTCTTTCTAAACATACTTTCACCTACGTTGTGACTTTCGATATTAATTTTCAGTGGTTTCCTCACAGCCTTTTGATGTTTTTTTTTAAGAAAAACACTTAAGTGAGTCATCTTAATTTACCCACACATCCATCGCTTTGAAAGGTCGTGGTTATAAACTTAATTAAAGAAAGGAGGAGTTCCAGCCTCTGTGGCAGAAGTAACTCATTCTACTGGATTTCCTACCTTCACCACTTTGCATCCTACAGTGACCGCGGACTGCATCATTCCATCCGCTAGGCCCAGTCGGTCTGTGTTATGCAGGAACGGTGTTACCAGAGTCACGAATTTAGCGCCACTCCAGGGTTTCAGAAGATCTAGGGCCCATTTTTCGGATTCACCCCCAATATTGTCTAAAATTAAATCAAACCTGAGAGAGATAAAGAAGGAATTTTAATATCTTTAACTTCTAACAGAACTCAAGTCAGAAGCTATCAGCCAAAAAACAAACTTTTCTAAATTCTTCAGCTGCTTTTCAACTGGTCCAGTGGTGTAGTCCACGACATCATCAGCACCCAGGTCTCTCACCAGCCGCTCGGCATTCTGGGAACACGTTACAGTCACATGTGCGCCCCAGGCCTTCGCCATCTGTTGAGAAGGAAATCCTTTGTTAAAACTCAATCAAAATGCCACTTATTTCACATGTTAGACAAAAGATTATGCATTTATTACTCTTTAAGAAGATGAATTACATAATTATTAAAAACATTATTTTTTTTACCTGTATTGCAAAAGTTCCAACTCCTCCTGATCCGCCCAGGATAAGAATACTGTATGAGAAAAGCATATATTTTTAACGAGTCTTAAAGGGGACCTATTATGCCCCCTTTTACCAAGATGTAAAATAAGTATCTAATGTCCATAGAGTGTGCATGTGAAGTTTCAGCTCAAAATACACCACAAATAATCATTTACAGCTCTGTGAAATTGCCCTTTTAGGCTTTGATTGTAATTGCGCCCTTTTGGTGACTGTTGCTTTAAATGCAAATGAAAAGCTCCTTTTCAAAAGAGGGCAGGGATACAACTGCCATGTGTAAGCATAGTGGCAGATTCATAAACAAAGCCTACCGTCCTATGCTAATGAGGAAGAGATCGTCATGAATGACGGGGGGGCTTTCCCCCTTTGATGACATGTAAAATGGAAGAATGTCAATCAAAGTGTTTCTACAGAAGTGTAGTAAAAAATGAAACTAATACCATTATTTTTACCATTAGCAGCTGCTTTTGTTCACAGACTGTTGCCACACGGCTGTGTTTAAACCCCTTATAAAGTGTTTTTTGCATAATATGTTCCCTTTAAAGAACTGCACTTCTATGATAGAGATTATGTCAGAAAGATTTATATCATATTTAAATGAAATTTCCTGCATGTAACGTATGGTTGTCTTTAAATAGGAAGAATCTACTGCATAATGGGGCTAATGTGAAAATACATGCTTCTATCTGATAATTAATGTCATTTTATAATTATTTTGAGGAACCAAATCTAATTTTGCTACATGCTGATTCAGTTAACACTGTGAGGACATAATGAACGGAATACATCAGACCAACTGAAGGCTGGAGGTAAAACAAGACACGGAACACCACAAACACAAAGCAGAGAGGTACAAGTAGTTTTAGTTAAAAGAGGTCATTAGGTGTATATTTTTTTCGCTTATAATTTCTCTCTTTTTTTTCTTTTTTTTTTAGTAAAGCCAGGCTGATATCCTGTCTTAACCCCATTATTACAAAGAATTGGTACATAAGAATAGACATTATCTTGCACAGTACACAATAATGGACAACAGCCAACACACAGAAAGATATTCCTTCATGACGGTTCAGTCACTGAGAACAGAACAGTCCTGTACGCAGCTTTCAAACATGGCAAAATGAAAGCAAGATAAAATAATTGTGCTGCTATGTAGGTGGAATGGATGAGAGATTTATGGAACTATAGTGACAATACTATTACTAATACTGTATTATCGGTTTCCTAATGTTCCCTAACTTCAATAGCCAATATTTACTTCCAGATGTCAGCAAGTGCCCAAGCAGTGTGTACTCAGGCATGTTTCTTGTACAGAACATGACAATTAATCAGGATTCATATTTGCATAACCTAACAAGCGACAATCTTGTGTGATTTTAACCTGGCATTAGAAATAACATTAGAAGTAGCAATGCAGCTGTAGGGTGTCATGGTGGCACTGTGGGTAGCACGATCGCCTCACGGCAAGAATATTGCTGGTTCGAGTCTCGGCTGGCATTTCTGTGTGGAGTTTGCATGTTGCATGTTTGCATGTAGCTAAATTGTCCATAGTGTATGTGTGTGAATGAGTGTGTATGAATGTTTCCCAGTAATGGGTTGCAGCTGGAAGGGCAACCGCTGCATAAAACATATGCTGGATAAGTTGGCGGTTCATTCTGCTGTGGCAACCACAGATTAATAAAGGGACTAAGCCGAAAAGAAAATGACTGAATGAATAATTGCTGCAGTAAAAAGTCAGATTTCAATGCATTTTATAGCGAGGCAAGATAAAATAATAGTTGATTGCAACAAAAAATGACTTGCCGTTTTTTTGCAGAGTTGTCTTTGTTGAGACCACCGGTGTTGACGATGGCAGACCAGGCTGTTGACGCCACATATGGGATGGATGCGGCTTCATCATGCCTCAGTGATTTAGGCTTAAATGAAACCTGAATCACAGATGAAAAAAATTAATTCTTTACGTTGAAGCAATGCAATTATGTACAGGACAACTTCTGTACTGCGCTCCAAATTAGAGATTTTAACCATGACATGCTTCTGAATAATTACCTCATTGCCACTGACCACAACAAACTCTGCCAGACTGCCCTGTTTCCATGGAGGAATAGCGGCCCACACCTGACGGAGAAAAACAAATCTTTATAAGCCAGAGCAGACGATGACTTTGGTTTTAAACTTAAAATTTTAATATTTAAAAAATAACTGAATAGGGCACCTGATCTCCTGGTTTAAAGTACTTCACATCCAGCCCACATTCCATGATCTCTCCAGATACATCTCGGCCCAGAATTAGAGGAAACTCACCGCCTGATTGGCTGATGTTAAGTGGGTCACGCTTCATGGCCATAGTAGCTGCTCCATAACCACCTACAAGAGCAAAAATAAAAGAAATGATTTATTACATACACTATCACTTTTACCAACAAATGTAGATAAATTCATTGCACATTTTAAAATGAAAATGGTATTAAGGAGCATAAGTTGAGCCGGTCCCAACATGCCTCATGTGACTCATACTTTCATAATATCAGGTGTGTTTGCACATGCTTTTGAATATAGGTGAACTGGTGTAAAGCTGAAAAAAAATTATTGGGATAAAGCTGAAATATTTATAATATAACATGTACTAAATGTTAAATATTAAACAGGACTAGATGAAAAGCTTCAAACTAACTGAATAACACAAACTAAACTTTGATCAGAAAAAAATGTATAAATAAAGCTAAAGGAATGTATAATATATCTAATAGAGTTTAAAATGACAACATACAAAAGAAAATGGCATATAATAATAACTATGCAGTTCACAATTATGATAAATGTGGCATATTCCAAATATTTTGTTTATGAAATGTGATCACGTTACTCGCTAGCATATCAAAGTGTCAAACATTTTTGAACAACATAAGACGCATTTATTCGATCTTTGCTACTTCCCACAACACATATAATACATATAACCCCAGATATATTCTAGTGAAGTGTTCTGAAGTCCCTTCACATACCCCTCATACTGATGTCAATGGGGTTGAGACCCGCAGCGTGCACCTTCACCACCACCTCATTGGGATAGTGGATGATCGGAAGCGCCGCGTTCTTGGTGAACCTCAACACATCGTTTTTCCCGTATTTGTCAATGACCCATGCAGGCATCACAGTCCTGCGAGCGGCTGAGAAACTGAAGCTCCTGTAATGACATCTCAGTGAGCACACCAACCACCGCCTACACATCAGCATGATTGATCAAACTGAAAAAAGATAATCCAGAGGATCCCGCTTAGAGTATCATAAACCCGTCATTGATTAGAAATAAATGTTATAACTGTTGAATAACAACCTCGAGCGCAGCCATTCCGCAAAGTCAAAACAAACCGGTGAACTTTCACACGACGCGCTGGGCCAATCACAGTCCGAACTACTCTTAGATTGACCAATCAGAGGGCGTAGATGAAAGGACGTCATGGAGGTCAACAGAAAGTGTCATGTCAGCCTCCAGTGCGGCGAGGCGTCCTGTGGAAGCGATGCTCGGCCTGTCCATTAGAGAGGTCTGTATAAATGTATTCATCCAGCTTAAATGTAATTAAGTTAAACTTTATAAACATCAACCGTGCTTTTTTTGGCGTTGTGCTTTAAACCCTCTCAAACATAGCCAACAGCCAAGTGCGACGACAAAGCTATGCAACCATTCAGGTTGTTTTTTTGCTGGGTGTTATAATTTTTAATTTGTCTATTTTTACATTTAGTTTTTTTAAGTTTTAATATGTACTACCAAACAAAAGTTTAGAAACATTAAGATTTAAAAATTGCACATATTCATTGCACTGATTCATTTATTTGAACTGTACATACCCATTGTACATACATTTGTAGTTATGTTTATCTATCTGTACTTTTCTGATTATTAATAGCAACCTAAATTGCACTGATTCATTTATGTGAACCGTACATACCCACTGTACATGTACATTTGTAATTATGTACACACCCACTGTGCATACATTTGTAATTGTTTATCTATCTGCACACTTCTGATTATTAATATCAACCTGTACGTATAATAATTTATTGTAAATCTCTGCTCATAACTAATGCAACCTGTATATAATGTTCATAGTACATCCACCTGTAAATATCACCATAGTTTTTCTATAACTGCACCTTATAATTTATACCTGTATTCTGCACTTGCTGCTATTGCACTCCTGGTTAGACCTAAACTGCATTTCGTTGCCTTGTACTTGTACATGTGTAGTGACAATAAAGTTGAATCTAATCTAATCTAATCTAAATTTGTTAATGTATTTTGTGCATTGGCTGCATTTGTTTGTCCATTTTTTATATTATTTTAGTTTAAAATATCTTTTCTATGTAAATTCAAAATTGTTTTTTGTGTGATTTATGTCACATGATTCTACAGAAATGTTATTGGTGCTCAACGTTTCTTAAAATTATAATTAATATTAATGCTTAGTTAATTTAATAGTGATAATATATATTTTTTTAAATTCTTGCTTCACATGTATGTGGAAACAGGATGCATTTTACGTTTCAGGATTTTCTTTTGTGCATAGGGAGTTCAAAATGAAAGCATTTGTTTGTAACACCACTGATTTCTCTACTGTCACATTTGATTAATGTCTCTTTGATTAATAAATATATTGATATTGGGTGTTATGTGCATAGTTCTTTTCAATATTGATAATCGGAAAGTATGTCTGCTAAGCATGAATTCACATAAAACCCCATGTTTATGCCTGCTATAGGTGTCTCAGGCACTGAGGGATGGGAAAGTCTCTGCCACTGAACTCTGCAGAAAATGCATTAACCAAATACAACGAACACGTTACCTGAATGCTTATATCACCATTGCGGAGGAGACGGCCATGGAGCAGGCAGAGAGAGCAGACAAAAGGCTCCACACAGGTGTGTGTGTCACATAAAATGTAAATCTATTCATGTTTGAATCATAATTTCCATGTACTCCTTGGTTTTTAAAGGTAAAACACTTGGTCCGCTGGACGGCATTCCGTTCTCTGTAAAAGACAACTTCTGCACAGAGAACATCAAGACCACCTGTGCATCAAACATGCTTAAAGGTTAGCTTAAGTACAGTAAAGCAAGACTAAAGCGTATTTACTGTCTCTGTCACAAAATTATTGTGAGATGTTTGATTCTCATTATTTGTTTGGATTTGGTAGGTTATGTTCCTCCATTCAGTGCTACAGTTGTGCAGAAGCTGTTGGATCAAGGAGCAGTTCTTGTTGGAAAAACTAATTTAGATGAGTTTGCAATGGGGTAAGGAAATAGTTTTTCTTTAACAAAAGAGAATGCCTTTATTCAGCAAGGATTCAAAGTTGATGAGGATTCAACACATAAAAGACTCCTTAAAATGTGTAGTAGCACAACTGTTTTCAGCAATAATAATTACATGTACATTTATGCATTTGGCAAATACGCTTTCATCCAAAGTGATTTTTTTTGTATTTTATTTTAAAGTTCTTTCCCTTCTAATGCCTTTCTCTACTATTTGAGTAACAAGAAGGCTAATGATTATTTTAAAAAATAAATTGAGCACCAAATAAATGTTTTAACATTATTTTATATAGATCATGTTGAGACTGTAATAATAGTCACTGAAAATTCAGCTTTGCCATCACAGGAATGAATTAAAATAGGCAAAAGCTACTTATTTTAAATTGGAATAATATTTCCCTCTTATATACTAACTGAAAAAAAAAAGAAAAAGAAAAAAACCTGAGCATTTCTTCTCTGTCTTTTAAGAGCTGGTAGTACAGATGGTGCTTTTGGTCCAGTTCGTAACCCATGGAGTTATGCAGCCCCTTACCGTGAGCAGAGTGCTGCAGATCCAGATTCAGACTGGACAATAACAGGCGGAAGTTCAGGAGGCAGTGCAGCAGCGGTGGCGTCTCTCAGCAGCTTCCTGTGAGTCTACAACCATCCGAAACCTTCAGCAGTGAAAGTACTGGACTTTCGCTTCAATCCTAAAAATCCTAAAAAATAAAAGTATATCTGAGCAAGTGCTCTCAAATAAAAAAAGTAATAGTTTTCTGTTCATTTGACATAGTATACCATATAACTCAGTATTCATGAACAGATCTTGATAAAACATATAGATTATTTTGTAAACCTTTATAAATTAGCAAAATGTGTTTATTTAATAATGTAAAGAAATATACTTAGTTTTCATGTGCACACCATGAGTTATGTTTGCAAAAACTCATAATAACCTTAGATATAGGTATACACACAACTATGGAAAAAATAAAAGGGACAGTTCACACAAATATAAAATATTTTCTGGCACTTCTAAAGCTGTGTGACTCATTGTTAAACACAAAACAAGATATTTAGAAGCAAGCTGGAAACCTGTAATTATTGACTTCTATAGTATTTCTTTATCCCTACTGTGGAGACTGGTACATGTACTGATTTTCAGCTTTCTATAAAATATCTTTATTTGTGCTCTTCAGAAGAAACTCATAAATATTGAAATATTTGAAACCACTTGAGGGAGAGTAAATAGTAAGTAAACTTTCATTGATTGTTGAACTAAGCCTTTAAGAGACAGCTTGAATATTCAAAGTTGCGATTTACTCTAATTTATTAGGTATGATTTGATTCAAATGATTTGAATAAAAATTAAAACATGTTTTATTTTATAAAGGTCTGATCATATCCACCTTCCATTTTTTTCCCAGTTCTTTATAACTTCCTGTTTTTCAGTAAAAAAAGATGGTCATTTAGAGTTTAAAATCGTTCAGAAAATGACAGTTGGTGAGAATAGCAAGTGCTTTTACTTGTACTGATCGAGTTGTAGGATTAGAAAACAGGATTATTCCACCAAATATTTAATTTCTTAAAACATTAAAATGTAAAAATTTGGTATTATGTTGTCTAAAAATATCTATAAACATGCCATCTTTTCAGTTAGTTTATACTAAAATTTGCTCCAAAATACAACAATTACATTTTATTCAAAACTATTAATCATAAATCCAGATAAATGTAGAATTTTCAGGTGTTATATCTGATATGTTGTACACGTGTTTTTCATTTAGAGCCTTTGGATCTGATACTGGAGGCTCCACACGTAACCCTGGTTCTCTTTGTGGAGTCGTGGCTCTGAAACCCTCCTACGGTCTCTTGTCCCGTCACGGCCTCATCCCTCTGGTGAACTCAATGGACGTACCAGGAATCATGACCAGAAGTGTTCAAGATGCCGCCACTGTCTTAAGTATGACAGCTGTTATTGGTCTGCGTATCAGACTGACTGTTTTAAAATGAGTGTTTTATGTTTTTGGCTTTTGTGTTTCAGGGATTCTCCAGGGCCGAGATGAGAGGGACTCAACAACTGTCCAGGCACCAAACACTCCACCGAGCTTTCCTGAACACTTTGACATGAGAGACATATGTGTCGGCATACCAAAGGTAAAGCTGCATTCAGATCATCCACTGTGTGACAGCAAAAGCGATGACAGGGGCTCAAACAGATATTGATTTCAAACTTGGATAAGCTATTTCACCATATACAGCATATAATATTAAAAGTAATTAATTCTACTGCAAATTAAGGCATTAAAGGAGACCTATTATGTATTATTTTTACAACATTTTCAATAAGTCTCTGATGTCTCTAGAGTGTTTATGTGAGGTTTCAGCTCAAATTACCTAATTGTGCCATTTTATGACTGTCTCTTTAAATTCAAATGAGATTGTGCTCCCAGTAGGCCTGTCACGATATCTATTTTTTGTTGTACGATATATTGCACCAAAATATATCGCGATAAACGATATTATTGTCATTTTCAGACCATTTTAGGCCACTCATTATATAATGCCAGAATGGCAATAATAGCATCATAATGCAAGTAACTCTTCAAAAGAACACATCGTATTTTGTTCTTAAGAATATTTCATTTAATTTAGTCTTTTTAATGATTTAATGATCAGGCATTGGAATCGGAATGTGAAAACGGGTATCCTAAACAACTAATAATAAATGTTAACAAAAAGTGCAAGGTAAAGAGTAACAGAGGCTGCGATATCTGCAACCAGATCTATTTTCAGTTGTCAGACACACATCAAAATATACTTTAGTCATTTATGGTAAATACTATAGTGTTTTTTAACCATACTGACACGGACACCTCCAATAGAGACAGAGAGGTTGTGCAATCAGCTAAAATGTTGCAAGAATTGTATTTTTTACGCATGAGCGAAATATATTGCATCACCAAAAATCATTGAGGTCATGTCCATGCATCGTGCGATAAGTCGATATATTGAATATTGTGACAGGCCTAGCTCCCGGTACTCTTTTCAAAAGAGGGCGGAGCTACAAATGCCTACATGTCAGCAAAGTGGCAGATTCAAAAACAAGATGATGACATGTACAAAGGGAAATGTCAATCAAAGTGTTTCTGCAGATTGTTTTTATCAAGTGTGATTTATAAAAAAGAAAATGAATTCCTTTTAACCGTTAGAAGCTGGTTATAGTCAAAGACTATTTCCACACAACTGTTTAAACGCCTTATAAATGTTTTTTGATAATAATATCAATAATAATAATAATAATAATCCCCTGTTTTGTTGCAGCACATATATCTATACATCCTTAAATCAAAATAGATGTACTAACATGCAGATTGGATGTATAGAACTGCAAAAAGTAACAAAAATAAGTAAACACTTCTGTTAGTAGTGAATAAGAGGTACAAAACTTATCTTTTAGTTTATGTTGATCTCTCATAATCTTTTAGCAGATCAATGTGTATGTATTTTTTCAAATCATAAACTTCATGTTAAATATTTTTGTAATATAGACAGCATTTCATTTTGCTTAATAAGTATGTATTTCTGTGTTCATCTTTAGACGTTCTCCCTGACTTTAAGTTACTTTGCAATGATGTCAACTAACTCAGAGTGTTAGTAAAGTATTAGTGATAAGTTTAGTAGAATAGGTTGACAGTTGCAAATTTAAAGTCAGCAGACTGTCTGTTGACAGACCACCAAAAAACAGTTTACAGATATTACCTCTGCTAAAACCTTAATGTCTGCTAATTGATATTTGTGTGAATATGAAGTGGAATGGGGCGCCATGGTGGCATAGTGAGTAGCACGTTCGCCTCACAGCAAGAAGGTCGCTGGTTTGAGCCTCGGCTGGGTCAGTTGGCATTTCTGTGTGGAGTTTGCATGTTCTCTCCGTGGTTGCGTGGGTTTCTTCCGGGTGCTCCGGTTTCCCCCACAAGTCCAAAGACATGCGGTACAGGTTGAATTGGGTAAGCTAAATTGTCCGTAGTGTATGTGTGTGAATGAGAATGTATGGATGTTTCCCAGAGATTGGTTGCAGCTGGAAGGGCATCCGCTGCGTAAAACAAATGCTGGATAAGTTGGCGGCTCATTCCGCTGTGGTGACCCCAGATTAATAAAGGGACTAAGCCGACAAGAAAATGAATGAATGAAGTGGAATGTCTATAATGGACCATCAAATGATTATAATTAGTCAGGATTACTGTAATCAAATGGCCATTATAGAGTTGATTTTTTTAATACAGTAATAATAATTTTGACCGAAAGATGCTTGTTTTAAAAGTACAAAATAATGGACAAATAATGTTTTATCAGACCTGTCATTGTAAGCTTGAGTTCTGTATGTTTATTATTGTAATAATGTTTCTGTGATGTAGGAATATCATGCTCCTGGTCTGTCAGAGGACACTTTGGCCCAGTGGAGTCGAGTGGCAGACATGTTTGAAAAAGCGGGTGCTAGGGTAAAAGAGGTGTCTTTACCACACACGCCATACTCCATCGTGTGTTACCACGTCCTGTGCTGCTGTGAGGTGGCATCCAACATGGCACGCTTCGATGGGCTTGAATACGGTACTTAAACCCAAACATTTCCTTAAGCGTTCCGTAACAATCACCCCAATATAATGAGTTTAAGGGGATAGTTCACCCAAAACTGAAAATTTTGCCTTCATTTACTCACCCTTGCCTTGTTCCAAAGCAGTTATTGCAGACATTTTGAAGAATGTTGAAAACATGTTACCATTGATATCCACAGGTTTTCAACATTCTTTTGTGTTCAACAGAACAAAAACTCAAACTTCTTTGGAACACGTGAAAGGGAAGTAATTGATGGGAGAATTAGGTGAACTGAATTCAAGGCCGAGACACGACCAAAACAGGTTAATAGGGAACCAAAATGAATAGTTATCAGTAGTTATACAGTTTGTCCACATTGATTACATCAAGAATTCCAAATAATTTCTGCATTGCAGGTTTTCTATAATGTTTTGTTTTAATACCCGAATGAGGCATTAATTAATTTAATATGTTTATTCACATAGATTATCTCCACAAAAATCTAAACATTGGATTACGTCAGGTTCAAAATAGTTGTTTATTTTTTATGAATATTCATGAGTCAGTAAAATTAATGTAAAAAAAAGCTTTATATAAATATAAAATAATAAAAAATATATCAATACTGCTAAAATTTAGATTTATGGCTCTGTACAAAAGAAAAAAAAACCTAATTTAGAGAAAACAGCCTTTAGAAATATGGATTGTAATTGAAATCTACAAACACAAATTGATAAAATGCTGCAAATCAATCACTTAAACAGATATTTGGGAATAAAAGTCAAAAATCCCAAAAGAAAAACCATTTTGTCATGCTTTAGGATGTTTGAGTTACTTGTGATTGTAAAAAGCATAAAATATCATTTTAACATCTCTATATTAAGTTTGAGTGAATATATTGAGTTTTAAAGCCTTTTAAAATGTCTTTTTTTTTTGTCCTCAGGTCATCGCAGTGCAGTGGACAGCTCCACAGATGCAATGTACGCCACCACACGACATGAAGGATTCAACAATGTTGTTCGGAGAAGAATCCTCTCAGGGAACTACTTCCTTCTGAAATCGTGAGCACCTCAAAAAGAGAACTACTATTGTCTCAGATCCATTGAACATGTTTTTAGCTTATTCATTGTGATTGTAGCAATCCTCACGCACACTTTCTTTTAAATAGACATGTGTTGTAAGTATCTTTAGCTTACAGACTGGCTTCAGTTCTGCTACACTGGTACAACATTTCTATGAGTATAATATAGTTATACAACTCTTCAACCATTGGTATCAGTAAGATTTTATTATCAGTAAGAACTTTATTATCAAAGAATTCTGAAAAGTAAATCACAGATTTTATATAATTATCAATCAGCACAACTGTACTGTTTTCAATATTATTGTTATAATAATAACAATAACAATACAAAGAAGAAAGGAGGTTTCTTGACCATCCATCCATCCATTCATTCATTGATTCATTTTCTTTTTGGCTTAGTCCCTTTATTAATTAGGGGTCGCCACAGCGGAATCCACCACCATCTTATACAGCATATGTTTTACGCAGCGGATGCCCTTCCAGCCGCAACCCAACACTGGGAAACACCCATGCTCTTTTGCTTTTACACACATAGCCAGTTCAATCCACCTATACCACTTATTCAATTCACCTATAGCACCTATATGTCTTTGGACTGTGGGGGAAACTGGAGCACCCAGAGGAAACCCCCTGGAACATGGGGAGAACATTCAAACTCCACACAGAAATGCCAATCGACCCAGCTGGGGCTCATACCAACGACCCGCTTGCTGTAAGGCAACTGTGCTACCCACTGTGCCACCGTAACGCCCTTCTCGAGCATCAAATCATCATATTAGACTGATTTCTGAAGAATCAATTGAAAGGAGAAATGGAGAGAAATGGAGAAATGAAGAAAGGTCCTCTGTGCAAGTGTAAAAGGAAATAGTTTTTCAAAGTGCAATAATATCTTACAGTATTACTGTTGTCCCATATATTTTATAAGATAAATGCAATCTTGGTAAGAAGAAGAGATTTCCTTCAAAAGTGTAAAATATCTCATCTTGCCAGTTCCAAACTACTGAACAGTAGTGTAACGTACATTAATTCTCAATTTTAACATTACCTACATGCAGGAGTTATTATATCATAACAACACTTAACCTGCATTTCACTCCATCATTTATATAGAGGTTTTGGTATATACGTTTAAAGACAGTACACTGTAAAAATATCTGTGGATTAGCAGTTTTCTGTATTTTGTGTTTTTATTTGACATTTTTTCAATTTTTTTCATGCTTTTGAATTGCATTCTGGGACCTTGATCTTTCTTCCAACAACTGTTAACCTTGAAGAGTTAGAGAAAGTGTCTTTTATTAACATTTTCTAGAGTATAAAGTGATGTATTGTCTGGGTTGGTGTTGCCGCGGTGGTGTAGTGGGTAGCACGTTCGCCTCACAGCAAGAAGGTCGCTGATTCGAGCCTCGGGTCAGTTGGCATTTCTGTGCGGAGTTTGCATGTTCTCCCCGTGGTTGCGTGGGTTTCCTCCGGGTGCTCCGGTTTCCCCCACAAGTCCAAAGACGTGGTATAGGTGAATTGGGTAGGCTAAATTGTCTGTAGTGTATGAGTGTGGATGAGTGTGTATGGATGTTTCTAGGGATGGGTTGCAGCTGGAAGGGCATCCGCTGCGTGAAACAAAATGCTGAATAAGTTGGCGGTTCGTTCCGCATCTGTGTCTCGGTTTTCTCTCGCTGTGGCTTTACAGATATCAGAGTTTCAAATCTTCACAATCTTTCACTCTTTGTCTCTTCAGGAACTATGAGCGTTACTTTGTGAAGGCTCAGCAAATGCGCCGTCTTATTGCTGAAGACTTTAAAAAAGTGTTTAGTTCTGGCATAGACGTTCTCCTCACCCCCACAACACTGAGCGATGCGGCACGTTACTCCGACTTCATAACAGAAGACAACCGAACACGCAGCGCTCAGGAGGACGTCTTCACACAGCCTGTCAACATGGCAGGTATGCACATATGTAAATGCTACATAAAAGGTGAATTACCACTGTCACAGTTCTGCACAGTCACAACAAACATGAAGGACTGGTGATGACCTCTAAATACAGCAGGGTTTTAAGCAGTCAAGATCAGTGATTTTCAACCCGGGGGTTTTTGAGGGGTCATCAGACACATTCTACTATGATTTGGAATTAAAAGAAATTTAATAGCAGTTTGAAAAAAATACATATGACAATTAATATTAAAAAATTATAAATCATATAAATGACAAAAAAGTTATTTGTTAGACTTATGGTGAATACTGTCCATCATTAAGCTAAATAATCATTATTATGAATTACATATACATATTACGAAATACGTATAATAATTTTTCAGAATATTTTTTTATCCAGTTACTGAAAAAATAAACGGCACTATAAGCGCCACCTACTGACAGATGTTTTATATAATCTGTCCCACCTTCTATTGAACTGTCGACTGTTTTAATCCCTTTGAGCTTTTTATGCACCATTGCAGATATTAAATTTAAAATCTCCATTCAAAAAAAAAAAAGTGACCTAATTTGAATGTAGTAAATGTTAATAATATAATATAACATGTTTTGTTTGACATGTCAACCAACCAACATGTTTTAGTTTTTTTTTAATCTGGCCTCCGGTGTTTACGTCATTATTTGAATCTTAATGAAGTTGTTGTCATTATTAAAAACATAACTAATTTTAAATACCTGTCTGTTTTTTTAAGAGGGTGAGGGTGAGCCCTCAAGCCATTCTATGTGTATATGCCTTTCTTCTTTCAGATGAACACAGTTGTAAAGACAGTAGTTGTACTTTAGTAGTTTACATTTTAGCCTGGCTACAGCAGTGTTGGGTAGCGGCCCTTTTATTTTGTTTGAAGCATTCAAAAGCACATAAATCTGTCGTTCAAATAACCCGCATCTCTCCAGTAGTTTGATGCGTTTTTGTTATAAAAATATTTAAAATTATAAACCCAAATCTCTGATTCAACTTATATGATCATGTAGTCCAGTTCAAACAAATATGGCTGATACAAATACATCATCTCTCACCAGAGCTTCTGCTACAAATGTGTCATACGGCAGTTCACAGGAAGTTGTCTAGAACATGCCAGCCACCAGAAGTCAGTGATTTTGGATTTTAATTTTAAAGTTTTAAATATATTTTGTTGCAAAAACACATTGATCCACTTCATAAGACGTGTGTTAACCCCCTGTTTACGTATGGGTTAGGTTTACTGTAGATTTATGCACCTTTGGAAGCTTCAAAAATGGGCCACAGCCATTATGGCACCCTATACTGCATGGAAGAGCCAGGATAAAATTGAAAACTACTCTGACTGTGTTTGTCTGAAAGAAGTCAGGATGCCTTCAGTAAATTATGGGGTAATTAAGATTTTTGGGTGAACTATTTTTTTATGTATTTTGAACGCTAAACTAGGGTTCTCTTATAAAACCCAAGAGAAAGTTTGTGAAATTTTTGTAAGCCAAAATAAGTTTAAATCTGTACGTTTTTATTGACTGTCTTTCCCCCTTTAGGTTTGCCTGCCGTCACTGTCCCAACAGCGCTATCGCGGCGAGGTCTTCCCATTGGCCTGCAGCTGATCGGTCAGACACTACAAGACTGGAAATTGTTGACAGTCGCCCACTGGATGGAGAAACAACTCCACTTCCCAATGATCCGATTTCACGGAGACTCAAAGGAAAAAGAGCAGAACAGATTCATCAGAGAAAGGACACACACAGTAGGATTATAACCAAAATCCAAAAACCCAGCTAGTAAAGTTCAGAGGAATTGAAAAGATTCCTGGGGTTAAATATGATATCAAGGTTCATACATGTAAATGTTGAATGAGATGCCATCTGTATGTCTCTGTTCTTGAGTGTAAGATTCAAGCCTTATTTTCCCAAAATACAAGTGACATTTGTTATGCAGCACTGGTGTACAGGTGTAAATGTAGTTATCACAATTGTGTCAAGAAAGCATGAATAATGAAGGAACGATCACACTTTTAAATAAACCAATTATTTTTTATCTGATTGGGATCTTTAAAATGACTCGCTACAAACCAAACCAAACCAAATAACTGAGGGTTTTTTTGCACATTTTGCAAAAGCATGATCATTTAGGAAGGAAAACATGGTGAAGGTAAAATATTCCTCATTTACACTACAGGCAGAGCATGTGCAGTATAGGCCAGCCTGCAGCAAGTAACGTGTAGTCTTCGAGAATGGTTGTAGTTTTCCTACTGATTTGCATCCACAGTGTGCACCGTTTGCACACTGTTTGCAGCAGCAAACCACACACTGGAGCTAGGTTTAACCACGATCTAAATGCACACATCCTGTTTCCAACGAATAAAAATACCTTATCCGCAAAAGAGCTTCAGTTAAGGACAGAATGTGACACACAAATGAATTAAGTGATTTATAGATTTACATGTCCATAATGGTTCCAAAGTTAACCTTTAAAATTAATGCAGTCTGAAGAGATAGTTCACCCAAAAAGGACAAATCACTCACTATTTACTCTACCTCAAGTAATTCCAAACCTTTATCGGTTTCTATATTGTGATGAACACAAACGTATCCAGCTTTCTTCAAAATATCTTCTTTTGTGTTCAACAGAAGAAAAGGTGTGCAACGTGAATAATGACAGATTTTTCAGTTTTATGTGAGCTGTCTCTTTAAGATATACACTATCATGAAAAACTTTGAGGTAGGGAAGGTTTCGTACACCACGTGTGAAAATGTAATGGCAAAAGTGATCTTTTAGCATCTTTACTCCAGTGAGAGTCACATGATCTTTCAGAAATCATTTTGATTGGTTGATTTCATGCTCAAGAAACTTTGGCATAATTATTGTTATTACGTTGTGCTGCTTTGTGTAAACTGCTAGTTTTAAGATTCATCAATAAATAGAGAGAACAACATTTATTTGAAATAATTGACAGAAAGTATCCATACATCATGAATCCATTTAACTCTTTCAATCTTCAGCTTTTATTTTCAGATGCAATGCTGCTATCTACAGTAGTTATCCACTTCATAAGATGCTAAGATAAAACGTAGCATGCCTTGGGTCTGATCTCAAGGGAATTTATTATCAGTACACAGTTTTTTTTAAAATTGCACAGCTTTTACATGGCTATTATTTAGTTACTAAATTGGTATATAATTACTCGGCTTTTTGCTGCTTCTACTAAAGTAAAAAACTGTTGTGAGTGCTTTAAAGAGGAAATGAAGATATTTCTGAGACGCGCATTAGCCCAGATGACATGTAGAGTACAGTAGTTCTTCAGTCATCAGTCCTTGTAGACTCTGCTCTTTATTTCATTACAGATGATTGTGATTTTTTTTTCTTTGTCTCAGCAGCACAACAGGAAGCGGTTGTATCTTAATTTAGTCAATGATGCAGAGCTCATCTCCTTCACTGACTAAAACACACTGATGACCATCTATGACCAATCAGTGTCGTATGTGTGAATGATGTGAAACGACACATTTCACATCCCTTTTTACACAACAGTGGCTTTTTAAGCTGTGTGAGACACAAGCAGCTACATTGTTGTTTTCGTTATTTGAATAAGGAATGTTTTCCTTAAGGATGGACTATCGGTGAAGCATGCGTGTACACGTCACTTTTCAGCAATACTTTGAGAGGAAAAGGATGGATGATAGGGTTATATCCTGTTATATCAGCTCTATTTTTCTAGCGCGATTCAACTTTTTTTCCAGCAATTCTCTATCAATCAATTTTGCAGTTCGTAAAGATGGCATCCAGTGACAGTGTCCAGAGACACAAAGTTGGACACAAAGGTTATTTACTACTAACACAAAAACATGAATTAACATCAAAAGTTATTTTTAAACAAACTGCACAATTACATTACATTTTGAACAACAAATTCATTTCAACCACAGAAATATGTCAGCAAAACAGCTTATGAACAAAATGCCATGTTAGCCAGATGAACTCCTAACACCTAAATATATGCATAACGCATATTCATTACGTTTTTTTTTTTTTACCTATTGTGCATTAGGTCTGAGTAAATCCTTTAAAAATCTTCATATGTTAAAAAAAAATCTGCATTTATGAAGTGTCCTTCACTGAGTGGGCTTAACAAACCACCCGTAGAAACACACTTCTCTCTTACTCTTACTTACTCTAGCCCTTATTTCTGTAATTGCACTAACAGTTCCTTTGTATAATGAGCACTTGTGTGTACTGCTTCTTGTTGAATCGCTGAACGCCTCTTCAATTGTAAGTTGCTTCGGACAAAAGCGTCTGCTAAATGTAAAAATGTAAAAAGATTTTATGACAGATTAAATTAACAACATTATTATTCAGTTCAATTCAAGCTTATTTTGTATACTGCTTGCCACAATAGTTATTATTAATTATGTATTGTCATGCGTGGATAATTTTATGTGTGCTACGAGGGTCCCGTATTTTCCTAATCTATAATCTGTTTTCAATAGTGTGAAGAAATGGGCTGCATACAGTAATTCAAAGGCTGGTCAAATCCTGATCTTTCACTTTTAGGCTAAATTACCATTGACAATGATACCATTGACAAGTGAACATAATTTCATATGTGAACAATGGTGAATGATATTTAAGCAGGGCTACTATAAAAGATCCATTTTGTCATGTTCTCCACTCAAATATTTTAAATCATTCATTGTACACATTTTTTGTTTTGGATGGGTGTACCATTGTTAAACAATTGCACAGTTCTTTCAGTACTGGAACTTCTGGATAATTTTATTTCGATTACGAAAGCGTGTTGACTTTACACTTGTTTTAGCAAACCGGCTCAAAATAGTACCCGAAGTGATATCAGTGTTAGTAATATCTTTAGATGTGTCAGATAAGTATGTGTTGTTTTATTTTCTGTAGAACTGTTGATGATCACATCCTTCTTTTGTATATATTCATCAATAATTGAAAACATCACAACAGCTGTCACGCAGTAAACTGCACACCCACCCACACCTACTCATGTCCCTTATCAGAAACATCTGCTTTTTAAAACAGCCGCTTCGAATGTAGCATTTTTAGCATGGTTGTGTTATGGTTATGTTGTCAAGTTTATGTCAAAATATTTCAGGATACGTTTACCACAGACCGTATTTTACTCATGATGGGGGAAAACCTCATTATTTAAACCAAAGCAAAAGGTCAGTGTTTGTTTTAAACATTTTAACCACATTGTTAAAACCAAAGCAGCACTCTGGCTCATTCCGTATCCTCCACCAAAACCACCAATGATAGAGACATATCATGCATATCATATATATATATACATGTGTGTGCGTATGTATACATTATTTACACATCATATTGCCACATCATATACACTACCGGTCAAAAGTTTGGGGTCAGGTTTATTTTTATTATTTTTTAAGAAAATGATGATGTTCATTAGGCCGGCATTAATTAAATGTAAAAAAAAAAAAAAAAAAAAAAAAGTTAAATATTTATTAACATTTTAAGTAACTGCTTTCTTATTGTATATAGTTTCAAATGAAATTAACCCAGTCATTCTTACTTTTATTACTATTACCATTGTATTACCATAATAATAATAATAATAATAATAATGAATGAGGGCCTCACGGTGGCACAGTGGGTAGCACAATCGCCTCACAGCAAGTAGGTCGCTGGTTCAAGCCTCAGGTGGGTCAGTTGGCATTTCTGTGTGGAGTTCTCCCTGTGTTAACGTGGGTTTACCTCCGGGTGCTCCAGTTTCCCCCACAAGTCTAAATTGGCCCTAGTTTATGTGTATGAATGAGTATGTATGGATGTTTCCCAGTGATGGGTTGAGGCTGGAAGGGTATCTGCTGCGTAAAAGACATGCTGGATAAGTTGGCGGTTCATTCCGCTGGGGCGACCCTGGATTAATAAATGGACTAAGCTGACAAGAAAATTAATGAATGAATAAATAATAACATTAATAATAATTAATATTAGAGTGATTTCTCAAGGGTGTGACTCTGAAGACTGGAGTAATTAAGCTGAAAAAAAAATCTTTAAAATCACTGGAATAAATTTAAATAAATAAAATTAAATGATATGTGAAGTTTATTTATAAACTAATTTCGAGAGGATCGCGTGTTTATTATTGCTTGCAGCTGGTCCCAAATTATTCAATTTATGATTCACCAATCAGACGATTCCTAAGCCACTATAAATACCCTAAGTTCCATATGACAGCCATCTTCGTTTTGAAGAATCCCCTCTTCCACCCCTACTCCTCCTTTACTAGATGGGTGGCACAGTGGTCCAGTGGTTAGCACTGTTGCCTCACAGCAAGAATGTCACTGGTTCTAGTCCTTACCAAGCCAGCTGACGTTTTTCTGTGGAGTTTACACATTCCATGCTCCCGTGGGTTTTCCTCAGGTTCCCTGGTTTCCTCTCACCGTCCAAAAACATGCAACTTAAGTTAATTGACTAATCCAAATCAGCACCATAGACATGCTCCTAGTAAGTAGATATCTCTTAAGAACAATTACTATCTGTTCATTAGCTACCCGCAAGGGAGTTCTCGAGATCTATCTGAGCTCAAACTCTCCTCTCGCATTGCAAACAGGAGGGAGCCCCGGGCTCAAGGATCTTATGAGCTCAGGGCTCTCTCCTGGAACAGCATGCCAAACTAGCTTCATAAGCAATCATCAGCTAAGTGTGAACTCTTGAAACCACACTTGAACAGTTCTTTTATAGTGCAATAACATTTCAGAATTTTACAATTTGTACTGTATTTTTGATTAAATAAAGAAGCCGAAGTGAACAGGAGATTCTTATTTTAAAACAATCCTAATGACCCCAAACTTTTGACCGGAAGCATACATAAATAGATATGCATATAGATATTGGCACTTTAGAGTTACTGTAAGTTGTAATCAAGTCTTCAGATAAGTAATTCCTTTAGAGGAACAAATATACATCCACTATTACATACCTCAGGTCACTAGTGACCCTATACACATTTTAGTAAATACAGATAAGGTTATACTTTATTTCAAAGTGTTTTTGTTATGTTCAATTCAATTCACCTTTATTTGTATAGCGCTTTTACAATGTAGATTGTGTCAAAGCAGCTTCACATAGAAGGTTATAGTAAATTGAAAGTGTCAGTTTAGTTATTAATGTTGGAGTTCAGTTCAGTTCAGTGTTGTTTAATATTCACTACTTAGAGTCCAAACTCTGAAGAGTAATCCATCGGTGCGCAGCTCTAGCTGCAGTCTAGTCGCCGGAGGCTGGAGAACTCGAGGCTTGTCTGTCCTTGGAGGGTCACAGGAATCCGTCTCTTGCTTACTACTCCGCCAAGCACCAAGCAGCTGCTCAGGATACAGGATACAGCATCCGTGGCGCTGCATAGTCTCTGGGGGCCTCGGGATGAGTATTCCCAGGTGGAAAAAGAGAATAAAGAGAATAATTAGCGTAGCTGCTGTTCATAGTGTATATAAATGAGATGCGTGGAGCACATTCATGCATCATACCGCTATGTGATGTATTGAGTGTATGCTTTACTAAAGAGATAGGTCTTTAATCTAGTTTTGAACTGTGAGAGTGTGTCTGAGCCTCGGACATTATCAGGAAGGCTACTCCAGAGTTTAGGAGCCATAAATGAGAAGGCTCGACCCCCTTTACTTGACTTTGCTATTCTGGGTACTACCAGAAGCCCTGAGTTTTGAGATCTTAAAGAGCGGGTTGGATTGTAGCGAGACAGAAGATTGGTTAGATAAACAGGAGCTAGATTATTTAATGCTTTATATGTAAGAAGTAATATTTTAAACTCAATACGAAACTTAACAGACAGCCAGTGTAATGAGGATAAAATTGGGGTGATATGATCATATTTTCTAGACCTGGTAAGAACTCTGGTGGCTGCATTTTGTACTAGCTGAAGTTTGTTAATAGAGGAGGCTGGGCAACCAGCGAACAGAGCATTACAGTAATCCAACCTAGAAGTCATAAAAGCATGAACTAGCTTTTCTGCATCTGAGATGGATAGCATACTTCGTAGCTTAGCAATATTTCTCAGATGAAAGAATGCAGTTTTTGTGATATGGGAGATATGGTTTTCGAAAGTTAAATTGCTGTCTAATATGACACCCAGATCTTTTACAGTTTAGCTAATGCTAACTCTGCATCCCTCTAGTTGCAGGTCGAGTTGTGCGATCTGCTGTGTACAGGATTTAGGTCCTATAAGTAATAGTTCATTTTTGTCTGAGTTTAAGAGAAGGAAGTTGTTGGTCATCCAGTTTTTAACATCTTTAATACACTCAGTTAGTTTAGACAATTTAGACGTCTCATCAGGTTTAGTAGAAGTATATAATTGAGTATCATCTGCATAGCAGTGAAAGCTTCTAATAATCTCTTAATGTCTTCTAATAATGTCTCCCAGGGGTAGCATGTATATTGTAAACAGCAAAGGGCCTAAAACTGATCCTTGAGGCACCCCATACTTTACTGGCCTGACTTGTGAAGGTTGTCCATTAATATTCACAAACTGGTAACGATTAGTTAAGTATGACTTGAACCATTGTAAAGCCGTTCCCTGGACACCTGTATAGTTTAAGCAATCTATGAGGATGTTGTGGTCAATGGTGTCAAATGCGGCACTAAGATCTAGCAGGACTAACAGCGAGATGCACCCTTGGTCAGCAGCTAATAGTAAACCGTTGGTTATTTTCACTAATGCAGTTTCTGTACTGTGATGAGGCCTGAAACCTGACTGGAACACCTCAGAAACATTGTTCATCTGCAGAAAGGAGCATAATTGGGCAGAAACAACTTTTTGTAGTATTTTTTACATAAATGGAAGATTTGAAATAGGTCTATAATTAGCCAAGTTGCAGGGGTCCAGTTGTGGTTTCTTAATAATAGGCTTTAAAACAGCTAGCTTGAAAGAGTTTGAAACATAGCCTAATGACAAAGAAGAGTTGTCTTTGTGTCACTGTTGTTATATAATATAATGAGTATTGTTCATTATATGCACTTTCTGTATGCTTATGGTATGAATGTGGATTATGTTTAGGGTTAGGTACATGGCGTATGTACTGTACAAGGACACCTTAAAATAAAATGTTACCAAAAATAATTAGATATCAGATATTCTTTTCAATCTGTTTTTCCTGTTATGTTGTTTATCATGAGTAGACACACTAAAGAAGTTTGTGTCTAACTTTAAAACTGAATTAGGGGGACGTCTCAGGTTGTGAATAACGTTGTGGGCTAAATACACATCGTTTGCACAGTTGTTCACTGAAGTTGCATACACACGTTGACATTGCAGATAGGTGATATGTGCAGTGAAGAGACCTGAAGCAGGGTAATTGTTCAACTGCTATGGGTTTTGAATAGCTACACGCAGCAACCAAAGTGTTTTTACACTGTAACAACATTGTTCAAAGATTTTAGCAGGCTATGCACATCTTGCTAACACTGTACAATAGGGGGCATGCAGTTAATGGATTTAAATGAACAAACAATGAGCAATACTTGTACAGCATGTTTAGTTTACTAATGGATTATTAAAATCAAAACTCTAGCGTGTTAACATTAGCTAATGCACCGTGAGTTAACATGAACTAACAATGAACAGTGGTGTTTTCATTAACTTAACGACACGCAAACATAAATAACTACTGTAATAAATATTGTTCTTTGTTTGTTCATGTTAGTGGAAACATTACATGCCATGTGTGATACAAGAAAAGATACGAGGGAGTGTTTTTTGGATCATTTATGCAACTAGAGTTTCATATTATTTGGGGGAGCTACAGTAGATTGTTGAAGTAAATAAGTGGTGCAAAACGCTCAGAACAGAATTACAAGCCATTTTTGAAGGCTCTTGCTTGATAGCGTCAGTCAACAGTAACACCGTTCGCGGTTACACAACAGACAGAAAGAGGGAAGGTGACTGGCACTTCCTGCTCTGAGGTGCACAGGGGGGGTGAAGCAGCTGCTCTCAGATCAGGACACCCTTATTGTTCTGGTTACGTTTCAAGAGCTTTTCAGAACATGCTGATGTGACTTCATTCGCTTTGAACACGCACATCGTAAAAGGATCATTCTCCTTTAACATCTTAATGATGATGGTGATGATAGTAGCTTAACATTTGTACCTTTTCTCTTTGAACATGTCAATCTGTGACAGTTTATATTATTTATTATACAAGGACCTATAAGATAAAACATGATCAATGTCACACATAACTTGTTTCTGTTATAAGGCAATAGGGATTAATATACTTTTGTATCTCTCTGAATTTGGAATCTAGTTTTGTATCATGGAATGTATTCATATTTTAAATGGAAATTTTTAGATGTAGTTTTAATGTGCTTTTGTCATTTTTATTAGTTTATATTTTGTAAATCTTTCTCTATCTCTTTTTTATTGTTCTACTTAATTCTTTTTTCCTCATGTCTAATTTCTATTACTTTATTTAGCTATTTTTCAGTTACTGGAAATGTTTAAATAGTTCTAAATCAAAGTAGCAACACTTGTTGTGTTTAAGTTAAGTTTGAGTTAAAGTTTTAGTAATTTAGTTTTGTTTTTCATTATCATTCTTTGGTTTCTTTTTGTGTATGTCAGTGGTTTACATTTGTACATTAATTTGTATGAATTAATAAGTACAATTTCGTCTATTCTTTTTTAACTATAGACCATTTTGAGGGATGAAAACAAAAACAATGGTCCCAGCTTATTTCCTGTTTTTCATTTTTAATTTCTAGAGCTTCCGAAAATCCCAAAAGAGCCACATATTGATAAATATTGTTATGGTAACTGTTTTAACATTAATTGAATTTCCTTTTGTTATGAAATAGCTTGATAACAAGCAGGAAATGTTCATAGGCCAACGACATCACCACATTGAAATGGTCTATACTTTATTTCAAGTAACAAAAACACTTTTAGTCTTCAGTTACTTTTTAGTTTTTGTCTGCCATACTATTTCTCAACATTATGAAATTTGACCAAAAAGTCACGACAACCCTATGTTATGAAAGATTCAACTTGCTGTTTTGAGTCAGTGTACATTGAAGTGGCCAGAATTAATTAGATTCAACTTAAACGTCTAATATTTTTACAGTGAATCTGTTAATTTAATGATTTCACTATCTTTTAATAATCACTTCAGGGGTCAAACGCACTGCTAACGCTCCCACATAGTCACCTGTTTATGAGCAGCACATGTACAGTAAGATGTTTCGCATAAACATTTAACATGGTGTCATTAGGTTTGAGCCCCTATATGTCTCCATTACAGGAAACAATACAAACGTGAAATGACTTTAAATGACCCAAGGTACTCGGAGAGAATAAAGACTCTCATTTATTGATCTAACATCTCAAGCATGTCTTGAAATGTTGATAGAGAGGTCTAATGTCACCTCAGAAGGGATGACTGCATGTCCTTGACCTCATATGAAGTGGCAAATGATGTGTTTCTCACAGACACACTTAAAATATCGGAATCTAGTTTCCTGTTTTGGGTTTTGACAGAGGTGATCACTGATCTTACATATGTGGCAAATAGACTGGCTTAAAGTTTCCATGGAGTTCTTATAAACAGTATTGCATTTACACAAAACTATTGAAGATATAAAAACTATGAGGGGAGTGGTGAATGTTTTATGCGTGGCTAAAGTAGTTCCATATTACATTTCACATCACTGCACCAAATGACTTAAGTTATCAAAGCTTCTTAAAACCTGCTAGCAAAAAGCCAAATGTGACAAACAATAGGGTAAAAATGGCATACTACGCTGTTTTTGTCACAAATTATTATGCTTTGCTATGTTTAAAAAAGCTCAAATGCACACACATACAGTAGACACGTACAGAAATGTGTTGCGAGCACTGCGTTGATGATTTTCTAAATAAAATATTTTCAGGTAACACTTTATTTTGATGGTCCATTTGAGTATTAGTAGACTGTCTGCTTAATATTTGTTGATACTGACATTCAACAGTCCTTCAACAGACATTTACTGACTGTAAAAAACTTTGCAAGTACATGTCAACTTACACTAACCCTAACCCCAACCCCAACCTAACAGTCTACTTATAATCTAATGAGAATTAGTTGCCATTTATATGCAATGTAACTTACATTTAACAAACTGACCTTCAAAATAAAGTGTGACCAAATATTTTCCTCTGAAGTTTTTTTGAAACTTGCAGCTTTGATCAATGTCTTGACATAATTTCTACTGAAATGTGAAGACAGGGTGGGGCAGTTCATGCAGCTCCCCCCCCCCCCCTTTTTTTTTAAATTGCCTGTAGCATTTTGTTTATTTAGGCGCCACGGTGGCCTAGTGGGTAGCACGTTCACCTCACAGCAAGAAGGTCGCTGGTTCGAGCCTCGGCTTGGTCAGTTGGCATTTCTGTGTGAAGTTTGCATGTTCTCCCCGTGGTTGCGTGGGTTTCCTTCGGGTGCTCCGGTTTCCCCCACAAGTCCAAAGACATGCGGTACAGGTGAATTGGGTAGGCTAAATTGTCCGTAGTGTATGAGTGTAAATGAGTGTGTGTGGATGTTTCCCAGAGATGGGTTGCGGCTGGAAGGGCATCCGCTGCGTAAAAAATATGCTGGATAAGTTGGCGGATCATTCCGCTGTGGCGACCCCCAATTAATAAAGGGACTAAGCCGAAAAGAAAATGAATGAATGAATGAATTTTGTTTATTTATCAGATTGGCTAGAGCTGTTGGTTTTTATTGCTTATAATTTTATTTCTTTTTTCAATAAATTTTATTTTATTGCTTTTATTGCTTAGAGTAACTCTGAGTCTGGTTAACGCTTCTTCTAACCTCGTCAATATAAAAAGTATAGCGTTCTGTGATGTATTCAAGTGGTTCTAATACATTATTTTTGGTTCTGTGGCCACTCATGATCTGCACTTTGTTTGTAATCACTTCAGATATAATTATTTTGAGCATCCTATGGGGAGTTATTCCTGGTTTAGACCTATATATAATCCAAAAATTTTAAGTATTGAAATACTTTTATCATTAAAGTCAAATTAGTTGAATCCTCATGATCAATTCGGTTCTGTCCTTAGCTTATGTTCATGCATTCTATTGTCATGAGTGTTTTTTGCAGAACTTTGCACAAGGACTTGAATGAACTTGATGCTATGATGCATTTTTACTGTCATTCAGTTTTATTTGACAGGCTTATTAACTTATTCAGTGTTGAGCTGAAATAATACACGCTCCCCCTTTCCTTCCTCTAAACACGTGTGCCAAAAAGCAATGACTGTTTGAAATCTGAGACCACACGGAGTATACCGAGAATGTTACAGAAGTTATACAGTAAAGTAACGGTCCAGTGTACTACAAGAAAAGCAAATGAATAAAACACTACTCATTTCCCCCTCGTGTTTTGCTTGTTTCAAAGGATTCTTTTTGTTGTATTTTAGGGTTTCATGAAATGTCCCTAAACTTCACCGAAAATAAGAAAACACTTAGTATATCTATTCCTATTATTATCAGGACTATTATTTTACTTATTATTTTGATTATTTTATTTTGCTTTCCTGTAGCACGTTTGAAAAAATGACTGCATGTGCGTTTGAAGAAAATAGGGCACTCAAACATGTACAATCATCCACTTTATTTGTGCATATAGACAGATTCTTTCTCATTACAATTGATTTACAGACAAACCAAAAATAGGACTGAATTATCGTGTTTAAATTTGAACAAGGAAAAGCTGATGGGTATTGTCAAAACATGGGGCGACAGAGTCCATCTGTGAGGTTTTGTTGGGTGTCGTCCTTCTAAAGCTGTTTTTTCTTCAATATTAGAAACAAACAAACAAAACGAATTTTTTATTTTTAATGGATGGTTGTGGCATCTCTAATTACATCTTTCTTTATTTGTGTCTTCCAGAACTGCGGAAAAGCTTGCTCTTCGTGTGACTGGCGGTCCATCTTTTCTGGGTGGCATCGAAACATTCTCCAGCCAGTTCAGTGCACGAAGCCGAGGGTGGCAGTGGGAATCAGTAGACACAGCATGGTGGGCAGCACGCTCAGTCCTGCAGTGCCGCTGGCCGATGCAGTTTTGTTTGCCGCTGGCGGGTCTGCTTTTTGCTCATCTTTTTTTTGGTCTTTTTCCTACACAAAGTCAGAATAAAACAAGCAGATCATTGTAATGTCCACTATTAAGAAAGAATGTGCAGTTGTTATCATAAAGGACATCTGGCTTTTTTAAAGTAAGGTTGCAGATTTTTTTTTGTTCTTTTGTTTTGTTTTAGGTTACCCGCCTTTTTGATATGTATTGTACATCAGTTTATAATTATTTGGATAAAGTGCCTGCAAATGCTCTTTGTTGTTATTACATTTGTAATGCTTTATTGTTCACCCAAATATGTCCTTACCATTTACTCACACTCAAGTGGTTCTAAACTATTCAGATTTTTTTCTGTTGGGCACAAGATGTTCTGAATAATGTTGGTAACCGACAACCATTGACATCCATAGTAGGAAAAAACAATACAAAATAGTCAATGGCTGTTTTTTTCCAACATTCTTCAGTATATCTTCTCTTACGTTCAACAACAACAACAACAACAAAAAAAACTCAACCAGATTTGGAACAAGTGGAGGAGGAGTGATTGATGTCAGAGTTTTTCACTTTTTGTAAACTAGCCGAGAAGAGAAACAAATTCATCTGAGCTGATGACCTGATCATCTAATTACTTAATTTAAAGAGAACTGGAGGCAATAATTAGCATTTTGCATTCACATTCAGTTAATGAGCGTATATCAAAGTTTCTTAAATATGAATAAAAATAAAAAAAATCAAAGACTAATGAGTTGGGAAATAACAGTGCTCACCTCTGAGGTTGAAAAGGGTAAGGTTAAAAGCAGCATCCCAAGGCACAATGTCAAAATTTTATTCATTTTTGTGCTGGTTTCTTGTTGATATGTTTTCAATGGGGCAGAAAACCTGTAGTCGCTGATGGGTGACGGGCGGGAGTTTTATAACTGACTGATGTGTGACGTGTTAAACACTGCCCACTGTTTTAGGAGGAGCATCATCCTCTTCGTCTGAGCAGACCTCAAAATAGAGCTTGAAATTAACTCTTAGAAATTAAAGTTCGTAATTAGCATCTATAGTTCCTTAAAGAACCTTTCGTTTCTATGAAGTCTTTTCATTCCAAAAACAAAAAGGATCTTCAGGTTGTTAAATTCTTCCTCACACATAGAATAAACAGAAGGAACTCCTCACTGAAAGGTTCTTTGGACTCCAAAGCTGGTTCTTTTCCGTAACCCCTTTTACTAACTTTATTTTTAAGTATTTGAGAACAAATTAAAGGGATTGTTAACCCAAAAAACAAATATCACTCACTATTTACACACCATCAAATGCCTCCAAACGTTCATGACTTCACTGTTCAGAAAAGAAAAAAAACCTGTAACCACTGGCATCCATAGTAGGCAAAACAAATAGTCAATGGTTACCGGTTTTCAGCATTATTCAAACTATCTCCTTTAGCTTTTATAAGAAGAAAGGACTCATAAGGGTTTAAAACAAGTAAAAGGAGAGTAAACAATGACAGAATTTTCATTTTTGGTAAAACTATCACTTTAACACAAATAAAAGATGACATACAGACACACATTTATCCACTTTAATTATGCATACAGACACACTGGCCAATCAATTACATTGATACACATAATGCCATTCAAGAATCAGAAGCTTTTAAATGTGGTGATTATACTGATTTAAGTAATGGAGTTCTTTAACCTGCTAAACTTCATTAAGGAGAAAGGGGCTCTTCCAAGAGAGGTCACCACTGAGCGTAACCAGACAATCCTGCTTGGAGGAATTCTTATTTGCATGAGTTAAAAATCCTTTGAGCTGTGCTGTGTTCTGTCTTGCAGATTTGTGCTCTGTGTGTGAATGACTGTCCATTCTGCCACTCTCAATCTTGTTCATCTTTGGTGAACGTTCAGGATCTGCTGTGGATGAAGCCCAGGGTGGCAGCCGGGAACAGAAGGTACAGTGTTTTGGACACAGGACCCAGTCCTACAGCACTGGAATTAGCAGGTGCGGTGGTTGGTTGGACACTGCCTCCACTTGACTTCTGATTGCCACTCTCCTATATTAGAAATTAAGCTAGTCACTTTACAGTGTCACACATTAAAAAAAAAAAACCTTTCTGGAGCTGTTGTAAATTGTAAATAATTGTCAATTGCTGTTTGTAAATAAAGTTTGTAAAAAAACACATTATATACAAACGTGCTAAGTAAAATATGATCACAGTTTATAAAACATTCCTTTAACATCTACAACTCAATGTGATAACAATGAAAAAAATGCCTACCTCAGTTGGAAATGGTTTGCTCATGATCAGCGCCACAAAACACAAAATCCATAATTTATTCATCCTTAATGCTGTGTTGTGTTCTTCCAGTGAGGTTCAGTGCTGGACCGAGGGTGAGTGTGGGATTATCCACAGACTGGACACTTTTATGAACAAAGTTATAAACAACCCCCTATCTGTGAGACTGAGAATTGCAGATCAGAGAGAACTAACTGACGGGAGGAGATTTATGGAAATAGGCGGAGGGAATTAAAATGGATAAAGCTGTTTTATGTGAATTTTATAAGTCCCGACTCTTTTTGGAGCTTCTGGCACATGAACATCTCCAAGCACACAGTAATGTGACAAAGGGATTCGTTTTTACATTCTTACTGAACTGTACCATAAATATGTCCTATGTGTGACAGCAAAAGTTAAGGAAACATAGGTTTTAATAACGTACAACTAGCAAAAGAGTGCTGTTTGTTTTATATAATATATATATAATTTTATCCCATGGCTTGCCAGACTGGGGCGGAACGGTGGCTCAGCTAAAGCTGTTCGAGTCCTGTCGCCTTGTCGCTGGTTCGAGTCCTGACTTTGTCAGTTGGCATTTCTGTGTGGAGTTTACATGTTTTCTCTACATGTTCGTGTGGGTTTCCTCCAGGTGCTCTGGTTTCCCCCACAGTCCAAACACGTGCGCTATAAGTGAATTTGGTAAACTAGCCTAAACTGTCCATATAGTGTATGAGTGTACGGGTGTTTTCCAATATTGGGTTGTAGCTGGAAGGGCATCCGCTGTGTAAAACATATCCTCGAATAGTTGGCTTGTTCTAAAATAGGGATTAAGCTGAAGGAAAATTCTCAAATCAATGAATGAATGACTTGCCAGAATATTGGACATTTTCAAAAAGACAAACTTTGCTGTCATCTTTTCAAACTACAGAAAATGACACACTTTAAGGATGAGAGCTGATTATTTATCCCCTACTGCAATACTCAACTGTTCTTTAAAACATTTTGATATAAAAACCAATATGTGGTTCTTTCATGCGTGTCACACCATAGGACAAATTGTACAACGTGACCCTGGACAACAAAAACAAGTGTAATGAATAGGCTTTCCATTGATGTATGGTTTGTTAGGATATAATAATATTCGAGTTAAAATATTTTCCTGCTCAAATTCTTCGGAGCTTTTAGCGACCTCACAGCGCGCTCTTGCGTTTCAAATCCGCACTGACAATCACAACGCGTTTTCGTTTATGTGCAAGTTTGTCTCTTCGCAGATTCCGTCGTTGTCCGTCGCTTCTATCGTTCCGGTAGAGAGCGAGTGCCGCCCATGCGGAGGAGGAGGAGGTCACATCCCACAACAAACTCTCATCCCGGTGTGAAACTCGCCTGTCAGAGTTCCTCATGCTGCTGGTTCGGCGTTCGGCAGCAGGTTTGGGCGGTGTGGCGCGATGGGGACTGCGCTGTCTGTGCTCCGGGGACGCGGCGGGCCGGTACCGAAACACCGTTCTGCTGCCCCGCACTGACTTCCCCATGAAAGTGAACGGGCCGAGCCTCCTGGAGCAAGAGATAAAGATTCAGCAGGTGAGTGACTGATCCCGGGCCTGCCATTTACTGGTTGAGATAAAGTTAGTTTTATGTTCGCCCATTAGTTCATTTTTGAGCAGTGACAACTTGTGACACAGTCCCCATGTTGTTTACCACGCTGATTTGAATATTTGTTCTGAAATAGCAAGCATGACTTCAAAACAACATCAGCATTGACTGTGAACTATGCTGTATTTTGGTCATTGGCTGCTAATATAATGTGCCTATTTATAATTTGCAAAGAATACTTTACTGAAGTAATATTATTTTTTTATCATAATTTATATTTATGAATTTAATGGCAAATTACTGTAAAAAAAGACAAAAACAATTGTATTTTAAAAGTATACATAGTATCAACTTAAGTGCATGCAACAAAAGAAAAGAAAAAAACATACCAACAAATAAAAAGGTAAATAATTGTGGCTTAACAAAAACTACAATTGTACAATCTGTATCACACAACTACTTTGAACTAGCAAATACCTGGTCTCATTCATTCATTCATTCATTTTCTTGTCGGCTTAGTCCCTTTATTAATCCGGGGTCGCCACAGCGGAATCAACCGCCAACTTACCCAGCATATTTTTTACGCAGCGGATGCCCTTCCAGCCGCAACCCATCTCTGGGAAACATCCATACACACACATTCACTACAGACAATTTAGCCTACCCAGTTCACCTATACCACATGTCTTTGGACTTGCGGGGGAAACCGGAGCACCCGGAGGAGACCCACGCAACCACAGGGAGAACATGCAAACTCCACACAGAAATGCCAACTGACCCAGCTGAGGCTCGAACCAGTGACCTTCTTGCTGTGAGGCGAACATGCTACTCATTACGCCACCGTGGCGCCCCTTACCTGGTCTATATTTGACAATAAAACATGTTCTTGGATATATTTTCTAAATGGATCCCAAACTTTCTTAAACTGGTTAGATAGACTTTTAGACAGTCTATTTTTTTTTCAACTTTAGAAAGAAGAAGACATCACGGATCCACTGTGTTGGGGTTGGAGGTTTCCAATCCTTTCACCTAAGCAATATTAGTATAGTATTGAACAGAAGTACAATAAAAGCTATGCAAACATATTGTCTTTTTGTTAGGTTATATGACATGGGAAAAATCCCAAGAGGAGATATACCCAAAAAATCTAAAGTGATGGTATTAAGGAGAAAGTCAGAATGTGTGAATATAAAACCAAAAGTTTACTGCTGCTGCTAAAAACAGAACAGCAACAATAAGGTGAGATCTGCTGTTGTCATTTTGTAAAGCCAAACACTTTGAAACGTGACTGACTTGTCTTGTTGTGGAGTTTGAGTTTTGTTGTCTTTTTCTGTAGAAATGTGGTTTTGATCAGCTTTACACATGGCAGAGAGAGAAAAAGGCTAAGAAGGAGTACTGTCTTCATGATGGACCACCGTATGCCAATGGGGACCCTCATGTCGGGCACGCTCTCAATAAGGTACCAGCCGTCACTTCACGATCACACACATACTATATGTAGATGTTCCTGGATCTGCATCATTTAATTTTCTTCTAAAGCATTTTTGTCACAGTTATGTCCGTTAACCTAAATGGAAACACCGATATAAGATCCTTCAATATATGCCATCAGCATCTTCTGTTGATCTTTCCTGCAGATCCTCAAAGACATCCGAAACCGCTTCGAGGTGCTGAGAGGCAGGCAGGTGCACTATGTGCCCGGCTGGGACTGTCATGGCCTGCCCATTGAACTTAAAGCGCTGGGAGACCTGGGAACCAATGAGCTGACTCCTGTCCAGATCAGACAGAAAGGTCAGGAGGTTGTGCATAAACTCGGTTCAGAGCCTCATCCTTCTTTTCATCCCTCCAATTTATATGTAGAAAAGTTCATGTTAAATGTGGGGCTAGAATGTAAACGGAATATGATGTGATATTTTTTTATTTTATTTTAATTTTAGATGTAATTGTTTTTTCTTATGTTAAGTTACTTATTTTAATTGTAAGAGATTTTGTATGTAGCTGTAATTTAAATATTTTGAGTAATATATTTTTTTGCTTAATTTAAAAAAATTATTATAGTTTATTCTATATATTTTTATTTTCATTTTATAGTTGTTATAATTATTATATTATATTAATCCAGTGTTTATTCTTTTGTGTTTAACATTTTATATTGAGTGTTTGTTTACCCAGTTTAACTATAAATTAATGTGTTTTTAGTGTGTGTGTGTGTGTGTGTGTGTTTTCAAATGTGTGTGGACCATCTAGCATTTGATTACAATAAAAAAAAAAACTAGTTTAGCCTATGGCAGATTGTTCTTTTAAGCTTACAACTTTTTTGAAAGTGATAATTGTCTAAAAAAGCTATACAACTGCATCATAAAAAGTTAATCTTTAAACAATGTTATTTTTTATAATTTATTTTTTACTTTTGCATTGTTAGATTCTATTGAGCTTTACTCCAAAATGATACTTGTTTTTAAAAGTGTAGTCTGGCCTTTTAATATTACAAGTCTTAATCTTAGAAGTTGTGTGCTTATTTAAAGAATAAGCTCCATCTGATCTGTGTGTCTCTCCGTTCAGCACGTGAGTTTGCAGAAAAGGCTATATCTCGACAACGGGCTGCATTCCAGCGCTGGGGTGTGATGGCCGACTGGGACAACTGTTATTACACTTTTGATGGGAAATATGAAGGAGCCCAGCTCAAGGTCTTCCAGGAGATGCACAACAAGGTGAGTAGAAATGTTTCCTGTGCAACACAGCTTAGTATTAATCAAGTACTAAAGGAATTGTTCACAATTATTTTAGTATTTAGATGCATGATACATTCTAGAATTTTTCGATAAGTTGAAATTTGAATCAAACATTTTTTTAAATGGAAGTCTTATGTAACATAATTGTCTCATCTGTCAGTAAAAATCATTGTGAAATAAATAAAGTAATAAGTTCTAACATTTAATATGTTTAATAACAAAGTAATGTTTAAAAAATGAAAATAAGTAATTTTCTGATCTTAACATTTTGAAATGTTGTGCAAGTGTCCTCATGTCCTCAAAGTTTCTCACTTTACCTGTCTCTCTCTTTTTGAGTACAGGGTTTAATTTATCAGGACTATAAGCCAGTTTTCTGGTCACCGTCATCCAGGTAAGAAAAGCCTCAGTGTTAACAGCCTCCTGTAAAGACCTTTAATAAAGTTAACAGACATGTAGACTGGATGTTATATTCTTTTCTCTCTTTGAAGGACGGCACTGGCAGAAGCTGAGCTGGAGTATAATCCAGAACATGTGAGCCGTTCCTTGTACATCACTTTCCCCCTGCTCACGCTGCCAGCTAAACTCACAGCAAAAGCAGGTGTGTGTTCTGCCATCAGTCGCTTTACATAGACCACATACACAAACGGAAGATTACTTCTCGGGTTCTGATTCCTGTATCTTTGTCTGGGCTTTAGAAGGTTTAAGTCATGTGTCTGCGCTGATATGGACGACTCAACCATGGACTATTCCAGCCAACCAGGCGGTTTGTTACATGCCCAAAGTACAGTAAGTCACACACCTATGAATCTTTGAGCGGGATGTAAATCGTATGATTTAGGTTGCTCATGGCTATACCCTAATCCCTTTGAAGGGTTACGCTCAGAATGAGTGTAGGTGCAGGCGACCAATAACAGTTTTGCATCTGTCACAAATTAAATATGTGCAATGATTTATCAGATCAAAAAGCGATTTGGAACTTTGAACCTATTCATGTTTAAATGTTTGTAATTGATTATTCTTTATTTGGTTCCCTATTAGCTTCCTCATGATAAAGTTTTAAGCGCTCTAAATACCATCTACGTTTTGCCTGTTAATCAAAATATTGGCTCAAACATGCACAAAACACTTTTTACAACCAGATGTAGGCCTAGTGGTGTAAGGAAATGTCTCTTTCTGCAAATCTGGGTGCTTCAATAGCATGATGCACAATGCTACCGCTTAATAGAAAGGAACTAAATGATAGAAAATGTTCTATCATGACAATGACAATAAATTATATTTTGGTCATTCAGTTTTTTTATAACAATCTAAACAATCTACACTGCTTGTACATGTACTGATTACCATGTGGCACAAAGACACTTTCTTCTGTAAAATTTGCTAATCTAAATTGGCCAAGTCCGAGGCCATGGTCCTCCACCGGAAAAAGGTGGTTTGCCATCTCCAGGTTGTAGGAAAGTCCTTACCCCAGGTGGAGGAGTTCAAGTATTTTGGGGTTTTGTTCACGAGTGAGGGAAGGATGGAACGTGAGATTGACAGGCGCAACAGTAGTGCGGTCGATGTACCGGTCTATTGTAGTAAAGAAGGAGCTGAGCTGAAAGGCAAAGCTTTCGATTTACCGGTCAATCTACGTTCCTACTCTCACCTAGGCATGGGACGATAACTGTGTTCAAGGTATACCGCGGTATGGAAAAGTCAAGGTTTTCATACCGCCAAATATTCTGGTATACCGTTCATAAGGCATGGGTGATATTTTTTATTTACTTTTTTTTTAGGCGTAAATTGTAAAGAAATCTGTGTTTTTGAAACAAATGAAGACTGCAGAAGTCAATGATTCACTTGAATTATTTAGCTTGACATGTTTACTGCTCCAAAATATTCTAAATGTTTCTCAAAATAAAATATATTGTGTTCAAAGGGGGAAAAGGTTTAGTTTTTTACCCAGACATTTAAAAGAATATATTTTAGAGCAGTAAGCACAATACTGTCATACCGTGAAACCATGATATATTTATCCAAGGTTATCATACTGTCAGAATCTTATACCGGCCCATGCCTACTCTCACCTATAGTCATAAGCTTTAGGTCATGATCGAAAGGACAAGATCTCGAATACAAGCTGCCAAAATGAGTTTCCTTCACAGAGTGGCAGTGTGCACCCTTATAGATAGGGTGAGGAGCTCTGTCACCCGGAAGGAGCTCGGAGTAGAGCCGCTGCTTCTCCACATCGAGAGAAGTCAGCTGAGGTGACTCAGGCATCTGTTTTGGATGCCTACCTAGGGAGGTGTTCCAGGCATGTCCCATCAGGAGGAGGCCTCGGGGAAAATCGGAGGGACTGTCTCTCGGCTGTCCTGGGAATGCCTCGGTATCCTCCCGGAGGAGCTGGAGGAAGTGTCTGGGGAGAGGGAAGTCTGGGGTTCTCTCCTAAGACTGCTGCCCCTGTGACCCGGCCCAGGAAAAGCAGTAGAAAATGATCGAATGAATAATTTGGCCTTTATTCGGTTGAAAGACAAAATTTTGCCAAACTGCCAGCGTTACTTTTGGTTTTCCAATGAGAGCGTATGCCATAGGTTTTAAAACACAGGATACAAACAGTTGAAGGGGAACATTTTTAAATCACTTTTATGTTTAATATTAATTTATTTAAATTTCTGTGTACAATGAAGTGCAAACAAAGAAAGGTATAGCATTGGAAAATAGATGATTACTGCATGGTTTCTGGATTAGTCTTCACTTTCTTCAATCTGAAATACCCTTTGATTCGGCCAATTTAGAGCACTTTGCTTATAAACCTCACTATGACAGTCATGATTGTTAATATTGGTTTTGTTTGGAACAAAGAGTTAGTGTCCCGTTTTTTTCTCTTCTTCAGGTATTCTGTAGTGAAGCGAGCTGATAATGAGCAGCTCCTGTTAGTGGCCACAGAGCGAATAAACAGCCTCTCCTCTTTACTGAAGACAAATCTGGAGAGTTTGGTCACATTTGCAGGTAGATCCAGTTATATCGTCCAGAATTTCTAAGCTAAATTGCTAATGATTGTTTTCCTAATTTGGCCTCTTTTTACTAATCTCCAGGGACAGATCTTGAAGGTGGAGTCTGTCAGCATCCCACAATGCCTTCAAAAGAAGTACCTTTGCTGCCTGCTAATCATGTGACCATGACTAAAGGAACAGGATTGGTCCATACGGCTCCAGCTCACGGCATGGATGACTACAGCGTCGCTACACACTTCAGTCTACCAGTAGTATGTGACTCACACCTGTATATAACAACAAGGGATGCCAGAGATTAACTGAAGATCGCTTAATAATCTTTTAGATCTACTGTACATACCTTTAATGTGTTGTGCTTTTTTTTGTGTTAAGTGGTGTGGTGTTACAATCATTGTGAATCTTATTATCAGATCATTAATTATCTGAAATGAACTGAAATATCACCTGACTCAGCTAGTGTATGTCATGGACGTTTATGAGCAAATGTTCTCCAGATGTCCATTAATGTAGCATACACAACGTCCTAAGCACAGTTGGAAAAATAAATAGTACACTTACAGTAACAAAAACGATTTGCTCACATTTACTATTGCTATATTTACTAATATTATATACATTTATTACTACTTTAACTATTGTTAATGGTACTAACTGTTATTAGTCATTATCATTTAAGTCTTTATGTGGATATGTCAATGTATTTAGTCATTAAATGGTTCAATTAAATTATCAATTATTTATTTTTGCAATCCAACTAGCCTTTTATTTAATATGTATGTATTTATTTATTTATATATTTATTTTTACAGTTAAAACCTTTAACTTTGGATAAAGATGACTGTGTTTTGTGTATTATTTGCACATCATGTCATACCAAAGAGAAATGTGTGTAAATTGATCCCTAATAAGTACAGTACAAATGAAGTAGGGCTGTTGTGGTTGTGACTTCAAATGAGCTGTCTCTTTGTAGGAGTGCATGGTGGACGACGAGGGCAGGTTTACAGAACTTGCTGGAGCTGAACTGCAGAATAAATCTGTGATGGATGAAGGCAATGCTGCAGGTGAGAGAGATGGTGCAATGAGCTGATGTGAAACAGTTTGGTATGAAATGAATATGATAGTAAGTATAAATAATGTTGTTTGTGTGTGGGCAGTAATCTCAGTGCTGCAGGCGGCGGGTGCCGTGGTGAAGGAGGAGGACTGTGTTCACAGTTACCCGTATGACTGGAGGACCAAACAGCCAGTCGTGATCCGAGCCAGTAAACAGTGGTTTATTAATACTGCCAGCCTCAAAGACAAAGCAAAGGTGAGACAGAATTCTTTCTCTCAAATGAGAACCTGTTCTTTTGTGTAGAGTTTGCAGTGAGGTGTTGCTAAATATTACAAGAGGGAGATTCTATGCTAAAATTAATCCCCTTCAAATACAAATAAAATGTTAATAATCTAGGAAAACTACCAGAAGAACAGATATAATTTTTAAAATATATCCAAGGAGTGGGGAGCTTTGAGGAACATATGCACAGACATGTCTTTATGTGACTTTTCTTTTTCTTTTTTTAGCTAGTCATTCAATAGTCTAGTACTGTGTGACTTTGCTCAATAAAACAGATTTTCTAATATGTTTCCTGGTGTATATAAGAGCCTTTCTCTAGAAAATAATGTATGAATTTGTGTGTGCAGGATGCCTTGCAGAAAGTGCGTGTGATACCCGAATCTGCGAGGTCCAGTTTGTTGTCAATGTTGGACAGAAGAACATACTGGTGTATATCTCGACAGAGGAGCTGGGGCGTCCCTATCCCAGTGTTCTACCACAAAGAGACTGGAGAGCCACTCTTAAACAAGTAGATACTTACACTGCTAAATACACACTAAATCGGTGCATAAAAACACATCCTATTGTACAAACAAAAGAATTCCCTGTTTCTCTCAGACATTCAGTGGCCCACATCGCTAAAGTTTTCTCTGAGAAGGGGAGCGACAGCTGGTGGACGGAACCAGTGGAGACGTTTCTGACACCAGACATTCTTCAGAAGGTACATTTTTATACATTGATTCTGGAAAGTATTCATATCGCTTCACTTTTTCCACATTTTTTATGTGACAGCCTTATTCTAAAAATACTTATGTATGTGTAATTTTTCAGTCTTTTTTTGTTTTTTTTTATTTTGCAACAATTTCTAAAAAATCTTTTGTTTTCACATTCCCATTATGGGGTATTTTGAGGAAATAAATGAATTTAATCAGTTTTAGAATAAGGCTGTAACATAAAAAGTGGAAAAAGTGAAGCGCTATGAATACTTTCTGCATGCACTGTACACTTCTTTCATACACAGAATTCAAACGGCTTGTCCAATGACCGAAATATACACTGACGTATTATAAATAAAAATCTGGCTCCACAACAAACACAAAGAAAACAAATGGATCACATCACTTGCTCTAGATTACTCTTAAAAGTTTTTCACCTCACATGAATTTTATTTTCAGGTTGAATTTCTTTTGAAGACACGATTGAGGCAGATTCTGTGCGGTTACAGTAAACGTTCCACGCGTGTAATGTCATTGGCCTAGTGGAAATTCTCCTCTATTTGCACATTTGCATTGAATTTGTATGTATTCAAGTTGTGTGAATGATTACATTTGCGTGAACCCGTTAGCTTGAACCCGTTACATAGAATATAAATCTTTTTTTTTTTCTGAAGCTCAGTCGTGGAGATTTTTAAAAAATATATATTTAATAATAATAATAATAATTCCTTACATTTATATAGCGCTTTTCTGAACACTCAAAGCGCTTTACACAATAGGGGGATCTCCTCATCCAGCACCAGTGTGCAGCATCCACCTAGCTGACGTGATGCCAGCCTTATTGCATCAGACCGCACACCACACACCAGCTGATCAGTGGAGAGGAGACAGAGTCATGAAGCCAATTATGATATGGGGATGGTTAGGAGGCCATGATGGACAGAGGCCAATGAGCAGATGTGGCCAGGATGCTGGGGTTAAACCCCTACTCTTTTTCGTAGAACATCCTGGGATTTTTAACGACCAGAGTTTTAACGTTGGTTTAACATCTCATCCGAAAGACGGCGCTCACTGAGCAGTATATAGCCCCTTCCCTATATTGGGGCTTTAAGACCCACACAGACCACAGGTTAAGCGCCCCCTGTTGGCCTCTTTAACACCACTTCCGAGAGCAACCTAGCTTTTTCTCATGTGGTCTCCCATCCCCAGGTACTGACCGGGCACAGCCCTGCTTGGCTTCAGTGGGCGACCATGTGCGAGTTGCAGGAAGCTAGTTGCCGACATTTGTTTTATTTTTATCCTCGAATGACTGGTCACACCTCAGACTGTTTTCAGTCGCACCATTGAGAAATTAGGACTCTGGAGCTCAGCCAATATGCTGATTTGCTCTGCAGTAAACCTTTAAATGTATTATCAGTTTTGAAAACATTTGTTTCAACTCAATTTTTAAAATAAATTGTTTGCATGTTTGTCAGAGTAAAGCAAGTTCAGTGTCTGATTATGTGCGGGGTGAAGATGTCCTGGATATCTGGTTTGACAGTGGGGCCTCATGGGCTGCTGTATTACCAGGTGAGTTGTCAAAAAGTTTTTCCTAAATATATACATGTACTTGAAATCTGGTTCCTCAAGAACTGTTGTTTGCCTGTCTGTACTCCTCTTGTGTGTTTTATTGTGTTGTAGCGTAATCTCGCTCTCTCTTCCAGAATCAGACCCACGTGCAGACTCTTATGTGGAGGGGAAGGATCAGATCGGCGGCTGGTTTCAGTCATCTCTCCTCACCAGTGTAGCTGTGCGGAATAAAGCTCCTTACAAGTGAGTCAGGCAAATGTACAAGTTCATCACAAATACACTTATCCAATGGGTTAGTCGACATGAATGTGTTATTTTTTTTCAGAGCTCTAGTTGTTCATGGGTTTGCCGTGAGTGAGAAAGGAGAAAAAATGTCTAAGTCCATAGGCAACGTGGTGGACCCAGATGTGGTTATTAACGGGGGGAAGGTAAATATGATCAAGATGAATATAATGTCATCCAGTCAAATGTTTGAACACTACCACTTCAACTCTCTCTCTCTTTCAGGACTCGTCTGTCTCTCCTCCATACGGTGCTGATGTTCTGAGATGGTGGGTTGCAGAGTCCAATGTCTTTTCTGAGGTTCAGATTGGACCGAATGCACTGAACGCAGCTAAAGACAGCATCAACAAGGTCTGCCACATATCAGCGTGGATACACTAATCCATTCTTTTGCTGCCTTAAATTTGAATGGATTTTCGGTTCACACTTTTATATGAGACTTTTTCTAAATGTTTTTTGTGCATTTTATTCACAAGCAAATTTTTATTTATTTATTTTTTTTACTGGCGATTTAGCTGACTGAATGTGCAAAATCACTCACTGACGTTAGATGGCACTTAATAAAATGCAAAAACAATCCAGTACACAAGTTGGCGCTTGTCAACTTTATGCCTCTGAATCTGTTGCACAGAAGAGTCACTTATGATGATTTTTTGTTTATTCACCTTCTCCACTACAACACAAAAACACTGGATACATTTTTTTTTCAGGACAAAAATTACAAGCCATGAAAAAAATGAAAGTGAAATCAAACTTAGCGTAAAATCCTATTTGATCTGCAGTTCCTGTGTTCTCAGCTAGACTGTTTTGTTCTTGAGAGCTACCATGTCAGGTTTTACTGAAACTTCAGCAGCTCAAGAAACATGAATGAAAGCACCAATCTCATTGGTTCAGTTTTTAACACTCAACCAATATTTAGACAAACAAAACGAGCCAGAGGTGTTTTTTTTTTGTAATTTTACTTAAACACCTGCCATATTCCACATTAGTGCGCACACTTACGTTGTCAGTTTTTGTTTAGTCTCAAGGCTTTAAATGTCAGCGATAAGCGAAAAACAGTGTAATAAGGTGTTACTAATTGGTAGAAATAAGTATTTTTATTCAGTAAGGATCACGTAGTATGAAAAGCAAAACATTGTATTCAGAAATGTTTGCATTCAGTGAATGCTTTTGTTTTGTTTTTTTCAAAGAAAGTGACATACTCTGTCAGCTCACACATCGTTAAAACAGTAATAATGATAGTATTGTAGACCATAAGTGTTGCAGACCACTAGTACTTTACATTAAACTGTTTGGCTGATCATTAACCTGTTCCTCTCTCTCCAGCTGAGGAACACACTGAGGTTTCTCTTGGGGAATCTTCAGGGTTTTGATCCTCGTTCCCAGGCTGTGGACCCCAAACAAATGCACTACATTGACCAGTACATGCTGCATCTGCTCCGAGAGTTCAGCATGAAGGTCAGTCTCAATGTTAACACACAAATTCAAGGGTTTCAAATTAGGTTGAACGTCAGATTACATTACATTATAATAACATTATACATTAATTATAACAAAAACAAACTTATTCATAAAAATTCTGGCTATTTATTTTAAAAGTAGCCTTAAAGTCGTTTCAAGGGTATGTGTGAGTTTATGTATATATATATATGCACTCTTCCTCATGTAATGGTATAGTATTTTATAGTAAGAGTGCAACAAGCATATGAAGAGTTTCGTTGCAAAACATTTGACATTTGGATTTTATGATTGGAAATCACTGTTCAGGTATTTCTTAATCTATGTGTTAATTGCTGCCATTAACACAATTTAAGAATGAACATTTTCGGCCTACTACAAAATTTATTTTTTTGCAAAACGCGATATCCGCCTGACCAGTTTTTTTGCAAAATGCGATATAACATTATATAGCATATAATATTATAGTAAAGTAATATGCGTGAGCTCAGCATCCCCTGGGAGGAGAGTCACTGCTGGCGAAGTGCTCCGGGTTTGCTCATTGATTTAACGATAATATCAAAACAAAAAAACATGTTTTTAAAAAGAGGATTCACTAGGCTAACTAAAAACGTTTGCCATTTAATTGTTTATACTGTAGGCGAGCTGTCAGTCACGCAGGCTACGCTACTGATCAACAGCTGTCTGTCAGTCAGAGAGTCAAAGCTTTGGAGTCAAGCTAACCTCATAGATTTCAATGATGGTCATTCCAGATGGAGCCGGTCATTCCAGCTGCATAATAATAATAATAATACAAATAGCTTATTTGATGGGATGAGGCAAGCTTGTGTCCGCGGACTCAGTGAAACAGGAACTGTGCCATCGCGGCTCCGCCTGCTCTGATCATACAGGTTTTCAGCAGCGGTGTAAAGGAGCATCCACTCTTTCTGTAACGAGCTACAAGTCGTTTATCTAACTAACTTAATCTTACTTATCTATATTATAACTAATAACAATTAGTCCGAAGCTGTTTACGAATGGTTGAAACAATAAACATCCTGCAGTTAGTTAACTTTGACAGCTCAGCCGGTATGTTGTAATCCGACCTTTTCATTATGGGACTGGCCTGGATTACTGGCGCACGCCATAATCACATTATGTTTATTATGGCATTATGTTTTTGAATATTATGAATATTTACGATTAATTGATAAATTATTGTTACTTTTACCACTGATGATCCAAAAGATTTCTTTAAATGTCACAGTGAAGCCTGCTTAAAGCCATTGGTGCCCCAGCTAAATTTTTTTATAAATAAATAAAAAATTATATGTTATATTGTGTACGTTCTGGCCACTCAGAATCTTTTTATTATTAATCAATCTTTGTATATACTGTTCCATATATTTATGATGTGTTGTTTTTTTAACCAATTTAAGATATTTGACAATGTTACGTTAAATATGTTGCATTTTGGCATGCTTTTTGACTTATTCATGAACTATTTATGGACATAAAATTAAATAAAACAATATCCTGGATTTGAAGATATTGTGTCCCTGGCCTTCACTGAGCTCAAGTAATAGTTTAATGTACAGAAATTGTGAATGAACTTGAATGTTGATATCTTCAATAATAATGTCATATAACCAACATTTCTCAAAATGGATATATCTCGTTTTGCAACGAAACTCTTCATATATAGATCTTGCTCATGTAATAATACAGTATTTAAATATTTCAAATATATAAACATTAACTCGTACAAGGTATTATAGAGTCATTCCAACTGTGTTGTAAAAGGATGTTTGTACATTGTTAAAACAGTAATATTACATTGTCTCACTCTTTCCTTGTTCCTTACGTTTTCCTAATCTGTTTTTTTCATCTTTAGTAAAAGATTTGAGTTAATAGACTCCATTTCATTTTCCAAACAATGATTTATTTCTTTTAATTTTCTATTATTGTCAGCATGATTAGCATGAGAATCTCCTTGTGTTGTAGGTAACCGATGCTTACAGTGAGTTCAACTATGGCCTTGTCATCCGTCTGCTGCAATCCTTCAGCGCTCGAGAGTTATCCAACTTCTATTTCAGCATCATCAAAGACCGGTAAGCAAACTTCCTGTCGATCCTTTTTTTTCTGTAGCAAAAAATCTCACTTTTCCTCTTTCTCTCAGGCTGTATTGTGACCCAGAGGACTCTGTTGGCCGGAGGTCATGTCAGACGGTCCTGGAGGAGATCCTGGATGGAGTGAGTCGCTCTATAGCTCCTGTCCTCCCTCATCTAGCTGAGGAGGTGTACCTGCACGCTCCTGGACACGATGGTATGCTTGTGCTTTCTGTGCTTTAAATGATGCTCTACACAGAGCGTTTGCTTCACTGTGATATCTCTCTCTCCGTCTGTAGAGGGGAACACTTTGTTTCGCAGCGGCTGGATTAACACCAGTCCTGTGTGGAGGAAACCAGGTCTGGAGGAAGCAGTGGAGGGCGCATGTGCTATTAGAGACTCCTTCCTGTCGTCTGTTCCAGGACGAAACGCTGCCGAGTTTGACCTCGTCATTGCTATTGAACCCGGCCTGTTCTTTGAGCTCATGGAGGTATGTTGATTTTAAGGCCTGTTCACACTAGCACAAATTACTGAATTTCATCAGTAGGTGGCGCTATATGAGGAAAAAATCTTGTATCTGACACCTATTTGAAAGCATATGAGGGACTTTAAGTTGTAGATTTTTTAGTAAAAGAAAACTAAGACTTGAACTTTTGGTCAAAAAATATTATCGTTAACTAAAATAAAATAACAGATTGACAAAAAATGACAATAAACTTCAAATAAACAGCAGGCACTAGGGCAGGAATGTCAAACTCAGTTCCTGGAGGGCCGCAGCCCTGCACAGTTTAGTTCCAACCCTAAGCAAACACACCTGATCAAACTAATTGAGTCCTTCAGGCTTGTTTGAAACCTACCAGTAAGTGTGTTGAAGCAGGGTTGGAACTAAACTGCAGGGCTGCGGCCCTCCAGGAATTGAGTTTGACATCCCTGCACTAGGGGAACTGACTGAAATAAAATCAGAGTTTTTTTTTAATCAATCATTCTGTGGCAGAAAAGCTTGCGGCTCTTCAGAGAAATATTAATAGATGATGCTTTACTGACAAACACATCCGTCAAGCACATAAATCAAAAACATATTTCTATATAAATATAAAATACATTCCAGTTTCACTTGCCTAAAAATGTCATCTAGGCATGTTTATCTACATGCAGAGTATGATCTTTAATATAAAGGAGAATAGAAAGATTTCACTTTTATTTATTGCATTTGTATAGTTTTAAGCTCAGTTTGTTCATACAATTATTTTTACTATCAAAAGGTTTGCAAAAGAATTAATATAAGTTGTGCAAACACTAAATGTTACTCTGGTTATTTTTTGTTAACTATGCTAATTACTAAACTAAACTAAAGCTGCATCCCAAATGGCATACTTATGCACTATTCTTCGCCATTTTGTAGTATAAATACTGTAAGTAGTGCGTTCACACTGAAAACTCTAAAAATAATCAGTGCCCTTTAATTACCCAGATGATGCACTCATTCAGCCGGTAAACAGAAGTGTGTAATGATGGACACTTTACTCACTCAACGACCGCAGCTTTGCGCACGTAACGGAAGGGGCGGAGCTATCGGGCGCACATGTTGGATAACTTTACTTATTTTGCACTGTGAAAGCAAAATTCTCCTACGAGAGTGATTATAGCGCCTCCTGATGGTGAATGTGGTTATACTCATGCCAGGTATTATTTGTTTTTTTGGTAATTTATTTCACTAATTTGGCAACCGTCAAACGTCATCAGGGAAACGGCTTGAACTTCCGCTCAGTAAAAAAGCCATTAGTGTTCCATTTGGGACAACACTACTTACATATACTATGCTGTTGAGTCTGTAAGTGCATAAGTACATGGTGTATAGTGTGTCATTTGGGACGCAGCTAAAATATCTATGGCCCAGTTTACTCTGTCAGGTCTTCATACTCAGTTCCGATTTGTTGCCTATATGTTTTTTTTGCTTGTCCGTTTATGTGTTCTTTTAATTGTGACCCATATCCGATTCATGTGTTTACACTGCCATACAATTTACGGCATCGCACATGTGTAACGGCAGTTTTTAGCATCTGCGTCACACTAGCCATGATGGAAGAAACTGTCTTGCTTTTAGCTCTGCAAAATAATATGCGACGTTTGCCCAACTTTAAAATCATTTTGATGTGGAGGAGAGAAAGGGCCGTCATCGCAGCTTTCACCTATGGCTTATATATGGTGTCCACCACTGACTCATCTCTCCACAGGGCAACAAGGCAGGTAACTTCTGCTGTCGACCACTGACCACTTTCCTCCTCCATGTTTCCTCTGTTGTTGCTGTGTACAGACTCGGTGTGTCCACACACACGCTCTTCCTTCTACATCCTTGAACCGTGGAGAAGTACCACACTGTCCCAAGTTTAATGACGTACAAAACAGAATGCCTCAATAAATCCCATCTGCCTGTTTATATGATAGTCTTATTGTCACATATCCGATTTATATCTGATTTATTTCCACATATGAAGGAGGCCTGAAACCGGTCTCTGTATATCTGAATGCATGCGTCTTTTTCGTGTTTACACAGACATAGAACAGATCCGATCTGTGTTACATATGAGCAACAAATTAGAATTGGGTCACATTTATCTGGTAGTGTAAACAGGGCCTATGAAAGCTAAACAGAAATGTGTTCACAAAATAAATACTAGACTAAAATTAACAAAGCCGTTAATGAAATGAACTAAGACCGAACTAAAATAAGCAGCCAATGTTTTAATACATTTAAAAACTCACTTTTAAAAACAAATGAAAAACTCATTTTAAAACACACACGTTATGTATACTACTCTAAAAATACTGTAACAATTGGAGTTTTATTTCCTGACTGCATGTATATGACCAAGACGGCTTATTGTTTGGCCAGTGTTTTTGTGCAAATATGAAAGAGATTAGACCTTTGGTTAAAAAAGAGAAAACCTCTTGCATGAGTACGTGACAGATTAATTTTAAAATAAAATAATTGTAGCAAATGTCCACATTGCTATGAAATGGACACAGAAATACTGCGCTTCATTGGTTTGGGACTGCATCATTCTGTCTGTTTTGATTTTCTCTGTCAGTCTCTTCAAGAGGAGCCCACTTCCACCTGCTCTCAGCTGACAGAGCTCATGATGACCTCACGCACCACTCTGACGAGCTCTCTCCCACGAGATCTGCCATCCGACGCCATCACAAGCACAGGAAACTTCCTCATCAACCTGGAAGGTGAGATGTTTGATGTGTTGTTCACGTTATTGGTAGGTTAATTTCCTCTGTTTAGTTTGTCTAGATCAGACATCCAGTTGTAAAAGCATAAACACTTTGTGGTTGAAATGTGTGTGCACTTCAGAGCAAAAGAAACACTGACGTTTCCATGTTTAATGCTATAAAACGGCTTGACCCAAAGCAGCTACATTGTAACATTCGATTCAATTCGAGTTATTTCTATAGCGCTTTTTTTCAATGTAGAATGTGTCGAAGCAGCTTATAGAAGTTTTAGTGAGTTGAAACAGTGTCAGTCCAGTTTTCAGAGTTGAGTTCAGTAATATTGAGTTTCAGAAATATTGTTCAGAGTTCAGTGATGGATTTGCTCCTCAGTGTTTGGACTTTCAGCAGTGAAAATTAAACCACAATTCGCAGTGCCATTTACAAATAACTAGGGATGGCTGACGTGAAACTGATGTTTTGACAGTGTAGAGATTCTGAAGCACATGTGTATAGAAACACTGCATCGAAGCATGATTCGAAATACCCAGGTCATGTGACTGAAGCGATTCAAAGTATCGATCATTTCAGAAGAGCTTCAAGATCTGGCGAGTCTGTGTTTGACTGACAGGGTCAGCAAAATCTTCTGCCTTGTATAGCGTAGTGGACCGTGCGTGTGTTACATTGCTTCAAATGGCTTTTGGGTTCGAATCCCGACTTGTACAAATACTCCTGATTTTTGTATTTTCATGATATTATGTATTTTAATACCGTTACGGTTTTATGGTGTAGTCTAGATAGTAGGGCTGTAACGATACACCAAACCCACGATTCGGTTCGTATCGTGATTTTTGACCCACGATTCGATTCGTATCACGATTTTTTTTCGTGAGGGGTGGGAATTTTTTTTTTTTAAACAATATTTTTTATCAATTCATTTGAAAAATCTTTATAAACTGAACACCAAAGAACAAGATTAACCATGCAAATTATTAACTATATAAATAGCCAAATATTAAATAAATAAATAGACAAAGCTATAACACTTCTGTTTTTTTGTAACGAAATACTGTTGAAAAACAAACAGAACTAAACTCCATTGTGGAGATGATTCAAGCATGTTGAAAATTATTTTTTCAATCAAGTTCTCTTACATTTAAGAGATGTAAACTTTGCCTGACAAATGTGGCAGCATGTGAAGGAAACAACTAATTTATACAAAGCGCACAAGAATGAGGCTGCCAAAATGGGCAATGCAGTAAGAAAAAAATTGACGCAGAAGTCAGACGAACAGGTGCAGCCATCAATTAGTGATGCATTTAAGCGATGCACAAAATATAGGAGGGACAATGTGAGGTGGAATAAATGCACTGATGCAGTAACCAAGAATCTCTGCGAAAAAAATAGTGTCTTTCAATACTTTTTTTTTTTTTCTTTCGGAGACCTCGTAACCACACCCGACAGCTATAATGAATTGTCCGGATGTACATATTTCTCCAAAACAGCTATTCTATGAGCCTACAAACGTATCCGTGGTGAGCTGCAACAGCCCAATTCCACCACAGTCAAGTATTTTTCACTTACAACAGATGTGTTCGAGTACAAAAATGACACTTTACATGTCGTTAACTTTCCATTTCATTGACACGGAATAGACACTGGCGTCAAAATGCCTCCAAACTGAACCTAGCAGTGCCCAACACAATTGAGAAGATGGAGAAAGCCCGCACGGACCGTGCCCTTTCTGCTGTGAACTATTAAATTCTTATTTTCCTCGGAGCGGAACAAATTTTCACCGCACAGTTGGACAGGCACAAACAAAAATATAATTCATACATTTTTCTTGGAAAAAAATAACTTTTTGAAACGAATTTCGTTAGGTATAATTTTTATCTGAATTGTGATGTGGTTTTGGTTGGTCAGTTATTTACTAGATAAAAAAGAATGAATAACCTATGCGGTGATGCGCTTCAAAACAAGCGCGCTATATGCTTCAGCGCCAAAACACAAGTTGCCGTGAGATTGTGTTGGTTTGGTAAATAAAATAGCCTAAATAAAATTAAAGTTAAATATTCATAGTTTCAGAGAACCCCATATTAAAGTCGGGACATCTGGTGAACGCCCGTATCCCTCTCTGTGCAGCCAGATTAACAGTGTGAGCAAAGCATCTTATGCGGTGAAAACAACCGGCCGCTTCGACAGCATTGGCAATGTTTCGTTGTCTGTTGTCACGGGAACTTTTGATATGCCGATCTTCCAATCTATCACAGCCTCTTTACGTATTCTGTGTGTACTTTACGTATCATCTGTATGTTGGTTGTGTTGCCTGTCACTAAAGCACTTACGGCATATTGTGTGGGTCTTGTCGATCCAACGCTATCTCACGGCCAATTGCTATCCTTTATCTCCACTGGGTAGCCGAAATGTTGCCATACTGCTGACTTATATGAAGAGGGAGGGTCCACAATCTCTGGGTTAGTTGCCATGTTTCCTCACATTCTTCTTCAACTAGCTCAACTTTTGCAGGAAGGCGTTACATGATTGAAAAGTCACGGGTGTGTCGCGATTCTTCCTTATCAAATCGCGACACAGGATCGTGGATCTTAGTGTCGCGATTTCGGTTTCATATCGCGTATCGTTACAGCCCTACTAGATAGGCTACAGCTGCGGATACGCCATAAATATAGCATCATTTTTGTAACACTGTACAACAACAGTACTGTGATGGTTGGGTTTAGGTAACTTTAGACATTACTAAAACACAATAAATGGGAAATTTAATGAATAATATAAATATTTCTTGTTAACTTCCGGCCACAACCGTATCTGATCTAGCAACAACCCTGTTTTATGACTAAAACAAGATATATTTATATTTAGTGACATCATTCAGATGTCTACAAAACGATAGAAGAACAGAGCATTTCAAACTTAACATCCAAAGCTGTATCACCCTGGATTCAAACTCACTATCCCTGCATGTTAGTCAGGAACTCTCACCACTCCATTAAATCACTTGAAGGATCAACTCTACAAAGTGGGGTTTAATAGCTCAATCTGCTCAACTGGTTCTTTGCTGAAGCTGTTCCAGTGCAATACAAAGAAAATGACCACTAGGTGTCACTGTAGAGATGGGTTTCTAAACATTTTGAAGCTTCGACACATTTGCTTCGACTGTTTCAGTGCTTCATGAAACCTCGCTAGGCCCACCACTACAAACAACACGCAAAATGACAAGATTATAGCGACAAGCAATTTGGCTGTCCTCGTCAGATGCCACGCGAACATTTGAAGCATTTAACCGCTATTATCATTCAGAAGTGGAGATTTGTGCAAAAAAGTAATAAAAATTAAAGAAGTAAAGAATATTAAACCTTATTATCAGTCAAATACTGAAAGCTGTGATGCTAAATAGTTTGACAAATTGATTCCGCATCCATTCTTTTATTTACATTTTTTTTTTATTATTAATATTTTTTTCCCCAAAATGCATCACTATTCTCTCTTGAATGGATTGAGATTTGTTTTTAACAGAAGATGGTGCTGTAGGCAATTTTTTAATCACAATCTCTGTTAAAAAATAGGACAAACTATTGTGCATTAGCTGTTTGTTTTATGTCAGGAGAATCATGTAAACACCGCTCACTTTGAACACTCTTGAAGTCCACTTAAACCTTTTCTAACATTATTAATGATTCTTTTAGATTGTAACGGTATCTGTTGGGAATTGGATACAAGCTATGTCTGATTGTGAAGCATACAGCGCCATCTGCTGTTAAAAACTAAGCTCAAAGGGGACTCAAACTTCGTTTTTCCCCTAAACAGAAAAAAATAGCTTTGAGTACATTGGAGCATCAACAAATTATGATACCATATGTAACGATTATGTAACATGATACAGAAACTAGTAGCTGTTAACCCAATTGAGAAAAACCTTAAAATGACATCACAACATTTAATGGATCAACACAATTCAGAAGTTTGTTTGAATCTGCTGATCTGTGCTTTTTGCAGGAGGCATGATTCGTGAGGAAAGCTCATACACCATAGCAGCGATGCCCACCTCTCTGTTGCGATGCCCGAGATGCCGGCGATACACAGCAGATGAGCCAGACTGCCTCTGTCCACGATGCCAAACCGTGCTGGAAAAAAATGCCAAGTAATCAGCCTGACTGTAGCCATGACTGCTGCCCACCCACTGCTATTCCTCTTTGTCTTCTGATGTAAAAGGCTGCAAGGACTACCGTGAACCAACTGAAGCTGCTATTGTAACTATCGTCTGAAGCTGAGAGAGGAGGATCACGTTTCTCAGGGGTTGATCTGGGGTTGAACTGTTAATGAATAAAGCAAGAATTTGGAAGGAAAAGCCAAGCGGGAGATTCTCAAATGAGAAAGCGTCCACAAAACCCCATTTCAGATCATGGTTGCGACATGAGCACTGACCTGGGATCTGTTAACCTCACAAAGTTGAGGTGAACTGAAAAGGGCTTTTGTGTTTGTATATGTGCTTGTGTTAGTGGTGGGTGGAAGGTTTGGTTAAATGTTTATTTTCTTTAATCGTGTGACACATTTGTGACACTAAAGCAAAAGTGATTTGTAAAGGCATTCTGAACATGAGGCAGGTTGATGCAGAGCTTTATCTTAGAAAGTGTCTGCAAAAATCATTCTCCTGGTTTCATAAGTGAAACTCAGTTGGCTTTAAATATATATATATTTTTCAGTTTTTCTGTAAAATATGCTGTATAACATCAGTTTTATTGGTAAAACAATAAATGCCATACATAAAAAAGGATGTTTTGTTTTTTGTTCAATTGGGCCAGCTAAAATATTAGTGTAAATTAAAATATTGGGATCAAATGAATGATATAATCGCAATGTTGTGTTGTTGCAATATAATCGTGAATTCATGGAGAATCCATGGTCTGCTGCAGTTCAGCAAATATCGTGATGAAACAAACAATATAATCGCAATTAAATATCGCAATGAAACGAACAAAACGTACAATATATTCGTGATTAAATATTGTACATAACATCATGATATACTATTGTGTGTAATGGGCAATGAATTGTAATATTAAATGTCGTTGTGAAAAATCCATGTAGAATCCATGTTCTGCTGCAGTATTGTGATAAAACAAACAATACAATTGCAATAAAATATCGCAATAAAACGAACGATACCGCGATTATACCGTGATCAAACATATAAATATTAAACATTGCGATCGAGCGTGAATATAAAACGAACAATACAACTGCAAATAAATATTGCAATAAAACGAACGATATCACGATTGTACCATGATCAAACATATAAACATTAAACATTGCGATTGACCGTAATTATGATAAAACGAACAATACAATTGCAAATATCGCAATGAAACGAACGATATCGTGATTATATAGCGTGATCAAACATAAATATTAAACATTGCGATCGACCGTGAATATCATGATAAAATGAACAATACAATTGCAATTAAATGTCGCAATGAAACGAACGATATCACAATTATATATCGTGATCAAACATTAAATATTGTGATCGACTGTGAATATCATGATGAAACGAACAATACAATTGCGATAAAATAAAACAATCAAATGAACAATATTATCGCAATAAAATATGAGTATCATTGCGATATAGTCATGATTAATATACGTAACATCATGATATACTATTGTGCGTGATGGGGCAGTGAATTGTAATATTCATTAGTTCATTACAAATCAATGTTCTGCAGCAGTGCATTTGGATTAAATATTACAATGAAATGAACTATATAAAACATTGTATCGTTTTGATATAATAGTGATTAAATATCATACGTAACATCATGATATACTATGCACTTAATTGTAATATTCAATATCCTTGTGCAAATCCATGTAGAACGCATGTTCTGCTGCAGTTCATATATATATATATCATTCAACATATTAATCATCTTGTGATACAATTGTGATAATATACAGCAAGAAACATGACAATATAATCATGATAATGTAATTAAACAATATAATCACAATAAAAAAAAACACGATTATTATCATGAAATAATCGTGATTCAGGAACAATACAGTATAATAGCAATTAAATATTGTGGTCAAACAGACAATATAATCGCGATGCAATAACACAATGGAACGATAATAGTTTAAATACTGTCAATAATGAGATGATAATCAAGATATAATACTCCTATAATAAATAATATGGCAATACTCGGGACAAAGTTCAAATTTAACCAAATATGAACAAAACAGTTCTCTG
>CAIGQQ010034504.1:728569-751243 GCA_903798035.1 Danio albolineatus | reverse complement strand
TTTTATATATATATATATATATATATATACATATGAATAATTATATATATATATATATATATAGAGACAATTACTGATACACATAAAGTATTTTTTCTTTATATTACTAAGGTAGGAAGTTACCATGGCAACTTCAATATAATACAGTTTGGTATATTTAGCTTCGGCCCACCACCCTCACTCAAGCTTGAATTGTGGCCCTTCACAAGAAAAAGTTTGGGCACCCCTGCTTTAGAACTAAATGACCAATGTTGAAAATTCATATACTCATTTGTCTAAATGTAGTAAAGGAAGAAAAAAAAAAAAAAAAAAAAAAAAACCATTCAAAAATTTTACGTTTTCAAATGGACTGGCAAGGTAAAAGAGGAAAAAACTTTGTATTAAGACCTTTTTATACAAATTTCAAATGCTAGCACACAGACTGGGGCAATAATCTGTAAACAAAATATTTGATTTGAAAGATATATATATTTTTTAAATACTTATTAAGACACAGAAATTACTAAAATAATAATAAAATAACTAATTATTAGACAGTCATAAAGAAAAAATAATATCACACTTTAGAAATCACAACATTATAATGGATAGTACAACAATGATTATTGGATAATAGGAAATTGGGCAGTCTTTTAAATTATTACAGTTAATAAATTTCATTATTAACTGTACCATTTCATCAATACTGAAATCTTGAGAAATAAAATCACAGAATAGAGTTTAAGTGCAAAGTCACCCCATATTTTATAAGGTACCACAATATTGTACATTCCCTCAAAGAATGCATAAGCATAATGTAAAACATTAAGCATTTCTTATTTATAAAAACAACAATAAAATTCCCCCAAAATAACAAAGAAATTAGCTATTTTACCTAGTTGGGTCCAGTCAGTGTCAGGTTGTTTAATCACTCTGAGCTCTCCGTTCACCCACTCTAACAGAGACAGAAATGTGCGTACTGGCAGTGGCCCACTAGAGTCTTGAGCAAATGAGACGCTGGGCCGAGAGTTCATCTCTGTGTAGCGCTGCAAAACTGAGCCAACACGAGCGAGATCTTCCTCGATGCCAGAGAATGATGGCTGCACAGAAAACAGAAGCCTTTAGTTCAAATCCCAGTGTGAAGATGATACATCACTTTAAGTTAATTGGATAGCCTCTGTGTGCACGCATTACTCACATGTTCTGGCTCAGTGGGTGATGTGTCTGGTGTGTGTAATAACTGAACGTCTGTATAAAGCTGGAGAAGTTTAAACTGGGAAGAACAAAACTGCAGCAATGATTCATCCACTGCTTCAGGATCTAACACAAACACACATCAAAACAAATCATATGTTGAGGTAACTGCTTATTTAAGACAAACGCACTATGCCTGAAAAAAAGATGTTACCTTGTTCTTTCAGGCTAGCCAATAATGCACGAGTAACACTGGTCAAACAGGACACTGGCGCATTCTTATTGGACAGCAGCGACTCCAGAGCCTTTCAATCATTCAGAGATTTTTATAAGAATTATTAAACATATTTAAAATGTCTTTGTTAGCATGTGTGAGACATTTACTTGCCTGCTTTTTAATAGCCGGATGTTTAATGTCCAATAACACACTTTGTGCTTCACTGTCAAGTAGAGCTGTTAATCAAAAGTCAGACTCAAACATAAAACAGTGCTTCTTCAAAAACAAATTATATACATACCCCACAGAGAAGATGGAGAAGAATTATAGAAAAAAACAACAGTTCACCCAGAAATAAAAATCTGCTGTTCGATTATTCACCCTCAGGCCATCCAAGGTATAGCTGACATTTTCCTTCAATAATTTATTTTATTTTTTTGGCTGCAACTGTAATCCTTGGTGCTTTTTAAAATACAAAACAGCATCTGCTGAGGCTGTGAAGTAAAGCTAATAATGTTGTAAATAATTTTTAATTTCTTGAACAGACTGATCATTTAGTTTAATAAAACTTTAATGTATACTAAGAAGCTACAGATGTTCATTTTACTTTGCCTATGTTTTTTAACTCTCAAAGTGCTGGTAGCCACAGACTGATTTTATAATTCTCCATGGTTATAAAAGTCCATGGTTCCAGCTAAAAATCTTCTTTAATGCTCTACAAAAGAATAAAAGTTCTCTCTGGATGCTCTGAGCGTGACTAAATTTACAGCAAATTTACATTTTTGTCTGAACAATCCCTAAATGTGTCCTGATGCATATTCATGAATATTAATGAGGCAAGTCTAACCTGGCTCCACCTCTCTGCTCCTCAAAAGGGTGGTGAGTCTCCTCAGCAGGTGCATGTCTTTAGCCCGCTCGCTCTTCTTATCACTGACCACCACACAAAACAGACATAGACATCTGTGCTCACCTGCATTGTGTGTGTGTAAACATGAATGTGTTCATGCAAATTAATGTGTGTATACCTGAGTGCCAGGTGGAATGGTATGGTGATGGCTCTCAGAGCTCCGTTAACCGGGTCAAACAGACACACCTGCTGTGTGTGTATCTGCCAGCCCTGACTGGTTACACTGTTTACACCCATTAACCTGTGACCTCCGTACAGCAGCCTGAAAGAGCCGGAGGGTAAAATGAAAATGCAATTCCAGATGGTAGCAATCAGGAGTGTGTTCTTTTAGTTTGTGTGCGTGGGTGTCTACCTGCAGTGTTTGCCCACAGTAAAAGCCCCTACACGTGGTCCATGCTGAGTACCCCACACTTCCAAAATCCCTCTGCGTGGAGCATAGATCACCAGGAACTGTGCATGCCGCCGGGGCATAGAGGGAGATGTGGCTAGATCTCTCTCTCCTCGAGCCTCTGAGACCTGCACCCAGCCGAGTTGAGCATCACGGTAACCTACACACATCATACAGACATTAAAAAACATTGTTTAGGCACAATGTTTAGACTTGGGTAAGATCTTTTCAAAAAGATTTATTCATTATTAATATTACTATTCAAATATTTCATTTATTCACGCATTGTTTTATCAATTTATTTTAGAATAACATAAATACTGACAATAATACATATCTTTGTGGTTACACTTTTTTAAGGTACAATTTTTGCTATTAATAAACCATTAACTGATTGATGAAGGATGTAGAATAAGATTATAAGGTACATGCTGAATTCATACTTTCCAAGTCCTTATAAACAGTAAATATCTTAACAACAGGCAGGTAATAAGCCACTAGTTTATAGTGGTAATTGGAATTTAAACTTTTATTACTTTTTTCATATTTTAATTGACATTATGTAACATTACAAACACTGTGATATTACAAGATCAGCTACATAAGATACTTTTTTTATGCAAATGAAACTATAAATTGCACCACACTACACACCCTTCCACATCCTGATAGCGATGCCTCGTGCCACATCTAAAAGTGTGACTCGGCCAAAGTCATCTGTGACTCCTGCCATAGTGTTACATGGAGAGAGACAGATAGACTCGCCATGCCTACGGGAATCTGGAAGACCAAATCTGATGAACACACACATACGCACAAAAAAATTATAATATATCGGTTTTAAATTAGTTTAATATGCAGTATGTGTGATTAGAAGATGTTCAAAGCAACAAAGTGCTAATTTTTTTAATTACCTAACAGGAAGGGCTGTGGCTGGTTCCACCTTTGGTTTCTGTTTCTGCACTGACTCCTCTTCATTTTTACTCTTCCACCCTAACCAGCCACTAAGAAGGAAGAAGTCCAAGAATGAGCAAACATGAAGTGAGAGTGAAAATGACAGCCCAGTGCTAATGAAGCAGGAGTTAAAATAAGCCAGACACACAGACCTGGCAGCACTGAACAGAGCGGATGTGAGTTTGCTGGCCACAGCCAAAGCCACATGGGAGAGCAGAGGCTGAGAGCTGCCCTGAGATGATAAAAGAGAGGATCATCAAGCAAAACACTACTGTAAAACCACAAACATCAACAGCAGACCAAGGAAAAAATATGTGTGTGTGTGTTCTGTATACCTCTATAGCATAGAAGAAGCCAGTGTAGGGTCCTCCTCCCACTGTGATATACTGACTCATAGCAGGAGGGCTTCCTTTAACCGAAGCATGAAATCCTCCCAGGACTGAGGCATTTTTCATCTGATCAAATACACTCAGGGTAGTAATACCTAAAAGAGACAGATATCGCCTTACATGTTCATTCAAACATTTGCAGCAAACAATACATTTTCTGAAAGAAATATATTCATATATACAGTTTTATACAACAAAGATGCATTAATTTGACCGAATTTGACAGTAAATCATTTAGTAGTACTTCAAATGTTGTTTGTTTAAACTTTCTATAGATAAAAATATATATATTATCTAATCCTGTTTACTCCACAAAAAATACATCTTAGTTCCCACAAATGTATTGAGCAGCACAACTGTTTTTAACGCTGATGATAACAGAAAATATTTACTGAGCACCAAATCAGCAAATCTGAACAATTTATAAAGGCTCATGTGACATTGAAGAGCTTTGCTATTGCCAGAATAAATTATTATTATTATTTTATTTATTCTAATAGAAAATAATGTCACACTTTTCATTGTATTTTTTATTTTAATACATGCAGCCTTGGTGAGTATAAGAAATTTCTTTCAAAGCATCTTACTGATCCTAAACATTTCAATTATAGTGCATATATAGTCTTTTTTTAACTACACTGTGGTTTTCTGTTGGAAAAAGTGAAGAAGTTACTCTTACCTATGCTGGAATGGTCAGCAATTGTGTCCATGTCTTGCAGGCCCCACTTTTTATAGGCCAGTGGTGGAGGCTGGATGACATCACTTCCTGCTGCTGCCGCTAAAAGGCAAAGGGACAGATTCAGGAAATAAACTGAGTGTAAAAATAACGATTTGAAAAAGCCTGATACAAAAACACCCTGTCCCTCTTACCTCGGGCAACCTGGTTTCGACAGGCACGTAAAGACTGAAAAAGACTAAAGCCATCGATGGTGACCAGAGCTGCTGGATACAAAATACTGAGCTCCTCATGCTGAGAGTGAGAGAGAGAGAGAGAGAGAGAGAGAGAGAAAGAGAGAGGGAAAGAGAGAGAGCAATATTTCAGCATCCAATTAGAAGAGCAAGAGTAGACCAAATGAGTTTGATCCACTGTTTAATATAAGGTTTACACTTGGTTTTCATCAATCTGACCACAACCCGATGAACAGCGCAAATTATAGGTGGGGTCTAAATCATTTTAAACTTCTCCACTCTCGATGGCCACTAATGACTGTATTCATGTTGATTAATCTATTGACTTATTTATCTAATCCAAACAATTAATGTTATACCAAAAGTACTTTTCAAAAAGCATCATCATTTTAACAGAAAAAAACAGTAAAAAAATTGACCTACTCAGCATGAGAGTTTTTGGTACCTGTTCGGAAACTCCAGGGTGACGTGGAATCTCATAGGTCCGACATTTCAGGCGCAGCACAGGATCTTCATGCAACAACTGTGCTAATAGAAGAACTCCACTCTACACAGACACACACACACATAGACACACACGCACGCACGCACACACACGCACACACAGACAGACACGTAAAGGAATAATACCAATGGATTGTCTACTGTGATAACACAAATCAGAATTCGATATAATACTACGTTAAATACATTAAGCATGATAATATAGTAATGAATTAGAAAGTCTGAATTCATTTGCCATAATGAAGTACCTCTGTGTAGAAACGGACATAACCTGAGCTGAATCCAACCACAATACAGGTCCAATCGGGCCGGCCGGTTGAACTCCTAAGCATATAGACAGACAATGAGCCCTTTTTTTGTCTTTTAAGATCAACAAGGCAGCATTTATTGGCTAAAAATGTAGGAAAATAGAAGTATTGTAAATAGTACTAAAATACACTGGTTTATTTTAATTTATTATAAAGTGTAAAGATTTGTCAGCGGTTTACTTCAGTCTTCAGTGCAACACTAACCTTTGGAAATCACTCTTATGTGCAGATTTGATGCTAAACAAACATTTCTTAGTATTTCAAATGTTGAATAGATTATAGTTATAGTAAGCTGGTTAATATTAATAAAAAATGTGGCATTGTTTTCAGGGTTCGTTGATGAACAGAAAGATTAAATAAAAGAGAAATATTTTGTAAAATTTTTTGGAAAAATGTGTCACTGTCAGGTGCTTACCTCTTCTGACTGGCCAGTGGAATACATATAACACTATTGATAGACTCCCTGTGGGAAAAAAAGACAGAATATTGAGAGCCAATAATAATAATAATACCAAAATATAACTAGAAAACTTGCTTTCGCTGGCTCTTAATATTGCACAGCGCTTTGCTTCTCTTTTTAAATTTATGCTTTTTGTGTAACTAAAACCCTTGATATCATTTCCCATTACACGCCATGCAATACTGGCTTTCCTCCATCCTCTTTAATCTCTTACCCTTCTTCAATGCTTAGAGTTCCACTCCAGGTCACAGTGAGGGTCATTTCCTCCTGCCCACTCTCGGCTGTCCGCCATTTAGCTGTCAATTAACGCATTCACATGAGTTGCCAATACCAATCAATAACCAATCACAAACAAAGAACACATGAATCGGTACTATGCATGGGCGTCTGTACCAGAGAGAAAAGCGGCTTTATGGTCTCGAGCGATGACCAGCAGATCTGCGCAGGGCGAGAGAGACACAACACAGTCCTGCAGCCATGGGGCACTTTGCTGTTGTTCCTCCTCCTCAGCCTAAGAGAATATCACATAATTTTGAATTGTATAATGCACTTTTTTACATTTACTTATTTATGTACATTTATGTTCTTGTGGTCATTATCAAAGGTATTTCCACAGAAAAAAGACTTGTGAAGTCTTTAAAAATTTTTGCTTTATCTTAAATATCATTGTTTATTTTAAATATCTTGTTTTCGACACATAAATAAATAACCACACATTTTGAACGACTAAATGTTTTTACCATACCAGATCTGTCATACAAACCTGAGCTCCATCCTCTTTACCCTCAGGATTGTCCCAGGAGCCCCAGTCCGAGTCATCCCACGTTAACTCATTCTCTAGAGAGAGAGAAAACAATGTGCGGTAAATAATGCGGTCAGCGAGGATGAATTTATTCACATGAAACATTCAGTTGGTTCGATCTGGCATCCTGCAGTCTCATCCTTCTTTCTCTTTCATTGTGTGCATTAGTAATTCTCCCTAATGTCTGGTCAAGCGCTTCGACCACTTTTTGGTCACATGACAAAATACTGAATGCAAGGCTCATTTAGAAACCGTCAATATGCTCTTGCCGTTAGTGTTTTCTCTTGGTTTATCGTTCGTTCATTCACTGTCTCTAATGCAGTCATGTGTTTCAGGACCTTTCTGCAGGATGACTCATTCACCAAGGGCAAACACACCTCCCTTCCTCCCTCCATCTCTCTGCAGGGAGCGAATAAGTTATTCTGGATAATAGTCTGAAAATTCAGCTTTTTTTACACATTAACACGTTTTGTTGATTTTCATTTCATGAGCATTAAATCTGTATATTTTATCATCTAATGTTAATCTAATGTTAAACCTAACCCTTGAAGATTTTTTTTGCAGTTATATCATTTATTTATTATTAAGTATTAATTCATTCTATCTGACCTTACAGTGCATTAGCTATGGAATTTGAAACACTTTTTTTCTCTCTCTGTATCTTTATATAATTAAACAGTTAAAGGAAGACAACAAATTAATACACCGTTTTGGCCAAAATATTGTCATTTTTATCCCCAGGCCTAACCTTCTCAGACGTCTTTCTCAATTTTCACTATTGTTTAATATGATAATGATCCTATATTAACTCTGTGAGGATACTGTGGTTCACATTTTGTATGCAAAACAGAACTCGACGCTCACACACCCTGTCAGCTCTGCTCGTGACTGTGCTGTTTTGTAGAATCCCCTTTTTCAACTCTAACATTACCAACCACTCAACCCGAACCCCACACGCCCGAACTGCGATCCTTAAATCACCGAGCCACCGCAGTGCAGGAAAACCACCATGAAACATGACTTTACACACACAAAGCTTCAGCAATACCTCCTTGTGGTTTGTCTCCCTCCGGACCGGCGCTGTTGTGCTTGGGGAAGAGAAACTCTCGCACCTGTCTGAGCTCCTGGACCCGGCCGAACTCCAGCAGACAGCAGGACATGATTCGGGCGGAACCGGACCCAAAACCTGCAGATTCTACGACATAAACCCTCCGCCCGGATCACGAACCGCCTATTAGTGTGTTTATGAACGTGTCAGTAAAGTTCGTGAAGGTGTTACGGGTATTTTCGACCCAAACGGGTCAGAAAATCTAGCTGAGGTGTCAGTGTGTTGTTGTGCTGAGTTTGGAATGACACATACACATCCGCTTCAGATGCATAGACGCACAGCTACTGCCCCCTGCTGGCCAGGAGGACACACGCGTTTCTGTCATCTCGATAAAATAAGAGAATGTAACACTATTATTTTATTTACCTTAAATATAGTCATTTTGTAATAGAATAAATATAGTATGATTTAACATTAAATAAATGTCTTTTCGGCTTAGTCCCTTTATAATTTAACATAGTATAATAAAATATAAACAAGTGTTTTTATTTGAAATGAGAAACAGTTTCTTTCCCAGTAGGACTTGAGATAGGAAGTGTCCACTGCTCAGAGGTGAAGATCGTTTCATTCAGATTCAGGTATGCTACTTACACCCCATATGAAAACAAACATTTTTAAACATTTCTCAGAGAATATAGACAATTTATATCGCTTCAACTTTTTAAGGATTAATGAAACATTTAAATCAATGAAAATTAGAGTATGGTCACCTACATGTTCAGCATAAGAATAATAATACATCTAATTTCAAATAAGCTGTTGCAAAAACAATTACACTCTACAACTAATTCAAAAAAGTATATTGATTACAATTTATTTGACAACAAATTCTTTGGTGTTCATTTTTGCACCATGATCTTAAACGTATAGTTAAAAAAACAGGACAATTCTGTCATCATTTACTCACACTTTACTTGTTCCAAACCTGCTTGACTCGGTTCTGTTGAACACAAAAGATATTTTGATGAAATCTGTAACTTTTTCCTACTATGGAAATCAATGGTTACAAGTTTTTAACTTTTTCTTATCTTCTTTAGTGGTTAATAGAATAAAGAAACTCATAGAGATTTGGTACCCCTTGAAAATGTGTAAATATTAAGTAAACTGTCATTTTTGGCTAAACTATTCCTTTACATTATCATTAGATTAGTTCCAGTTTTGGTTTTCTTGCTGACTAATCTAATGTACAACCAATGAAGATTTGCACAAATTTCTCATTGTACAGGGTTACATAGACAGTATTTATATAATTTAAAAGCAAGATAGATATTTTTTAGGGTGTCATTTGTGCTGGATATGGTAATTATATAAATGATGTGAACATATGGTCATTAACTCAAATATATCTTATATATTTAGATTCTATTGGTGTTTGTCTATTCTGGTCTTGAAACCTCACTCTATTGAGTGTTGTCTAAATGTTCGCTAGTGTGATTATTAAAATAAGATTTTAGCTTTCATGTTGCACTTTCATGTTGCACAAGTTTACAAGACTGAAAAAGATTTACTTCTGAATAAAATGCTCTACCCAAGAAACCTGATCATGGAGAAGAGACTTCACAAAAGAACTGGTTGTGCTAAGAGAAGAGTTACACAAGGAGCTGACAAGGAGACATCTAATAGATATCAACCTTCAACTCCAGACCACGAGGTAATAAAAACAACACATATTTTAGGAGCTGCTACTGTATGTGGGCCTGGCACTGAACACTCTCCTTCACCTCGCAGAACGGGGTCAGAATCAGCAGGCAGTTATGCTGTTGGCTGAGAGAGAAGTGTGCAGGCAAAGTGGCACTGCAGCTGTTGACAGCTGTCCTCCTGCTGCTGTTCATCTGGCTCCTGGTGGAACTGCACGTGGTCCTGCCCTGCCTCTTTCTCTGTGCCTGCCTCTTTGAAAGGCCACTCCAGAAGGCTGCGAACACAGCCTGGGCCTGGCTAAGAGCTGAGGGGGCTAAAGCGGTGGTGAAGACGCCCCACACTCATGGAGGAACTGAAGTTGTGTGTGGAAAAGCATAGTTTTATTGCAGCCTCACTAAAGACTTCCATGTTTCTGGTGAAGGTGAAGACAGGTTGTTATTAAATTCAGTTCAGATTTAGCTAATATATGTTGTCAGCAAAGTTAGCAATGAAAAAATGTCATAGGCCTCTGGTCAAACATTATTGAAGAACTAAACTCAAGCCCAATTGAACTAGTTGAGGAAACCAAAAACCAAAGGGGATCTAAAGTATTATGCCCCTTTTTACCAGATGTTCTTTTATTTACGGATGTTCCTAGAGTCTGTACGGGACGTTTAATCTCAAAATACCCAACAAATTTTTTGTTTATAAGTGTTCGAAACCTTTTAGGCTTTGATCAAAATTGTGCCATCTTGGTGACTGACGCTTTAAATTCAAATTAGATTGTGACCCAGCCCTCTTTTCAAAGCGGTGCAGAGCTACAAATGTCTATACGTCACCATAGCAACAGATTCCAAACAGGACTAATGTTATCTCTGTGAAAAACTGAAAATGTCAAAAGAAGTGTCTCAGAAGAAGGCAGTGAATGGAGAATACAGTGTTCATTTGTGCTTGTTAAAACTTCAAATGCATAATGCCTCTTAGCCGATGACATTATCTAAAGCAGGTACCATGAAAACTCTAATGGCAGATGGCTGCTTCTCACTCAGGGCTCTGATGACATGTACAAAGGGAGAATGTCAATTAAACTGTTTTTCTCCAGTGTGATTATAAAAAACTAAATGAATACATTTTATGATTAAAGGTTGACTACAGTGCTACCACACAACTGTTTAAACCCCTTATAATTTTTTTTTTCATAACAGGTCTCTTTTAAGTATTGGCTCCCATTTGATTGATAAGATAGAATTTGGAATTTGGAAAAGAGATGGACATTTCCATTTATGATGGAAAGATTTGAATTTCATACAGGAAACTGAACACATTCCTATGTAACCTCTGTCCAGGCAATAAGTAGGCTATATGTGAATAATGGCTTCATATAAATGAATGCTTTAAATCAATGATTTTACAATGCCTCTGAGGTTCAATGTTAAGATCGGTTTAGGAATTCAATGATTACTACACTATAAAATTACAAATAAAGGGATGTGAATATTAGGCATGCTATTGGCTGTTGGTTGCAAAACATCTAGTGTTAAATCATAACACTGCATCATTTCTTACTGCATGTTTTGCATTGCAAAAACAAATGTGGTGCTAATCCTGCTCTCAAAACTATGTGTAAAATGTTCCCCCATTTTCACAGGGTTAAAAACAGTCTTTAGAATTTTTTTAATAATTCTTGTTTTAATTCTATATAGGAAGGTTCACATGCACCATCACCAAACTTGATACAAGACTTTGTGGATCCTCATCGCTTATCTAAAGGAATCCTATTATGCCTCTTTTTATAAGATGTAAAATAAGCGTGCGATGTCCCTAGAGTGTGTATGTGAAAATTCAGCTCAAAATCCACAAATTAAGTTTGAGAACTCTTTGAAATACCCCTTTTACCCTATGATCCAGGCATCTGTTTGGTGACTGTAGTTTAAAAACAACTAGTTTTGATTTGTGCATCTTAAATCCTCTTAGTTGTTGATGTTACCTTCAGCAGGTGAAAACTCTAATGGCAGATGGCTGCTTCTCACTCAGGGCTGTTTATGCTAATGAGGGAGAGATCGTCAGCAATGGGAGAATATCAATCAAATTGTTTCTGTGGACTGTTTTATCAAGTGTGATTATAAAAAATAGCAGATTTTTTTTATTAGAGGCTAGCTATATTCACATACTGTCACTACACAACTGTGTTTAAACACCTTAAAGTCATTTTTGCATAATAGGTCCCCTTTAAAATACAGGATTTCACACATTTTTGAAGAGCAAAATTAAATGCAAGCACACCCTAAGGTCTATAAATCTTAAAACAAACAAACAAACAAAAAAAAACCTTTTTGTATTTGATTGTAATTCTACCATGATACTGCTTCCTTAATTTAAAGTAAAAAATCTGATTGGTCTACTGTAATGTTCCAGTAACATGCTACCTGAAAACAGGGTTTCTGCAGGTTTCACCAAGTCAAATTTAGACTTATTAAGACCATCAAGAATGAAATTTCAGACTTGTATTGGGCTATGCGCAAAGGACTTTTAAAAAACAGACTTTTATAATATTAGTTTAGTTATAGAATAGAGCTATAAATCTGTTGTAAATGGAGTTTTGCTTAAAGTTTTATTGAGATGTATTGTTGGTGAATGGATGCATTTTGGATCGATTGGTTAGCTTTACCTAAACAGAGGAATTTTAAGGCCCGTTTAAAATGATTTAAGACCTGCATGACAATATTGTGATGAATTTAAGACTTTTTAGGTCCTAAAATTGTGTTTTTGACATTTACAGTATCTTTAAACTTAAGACCCTATGAACACCCAGGAAAAACACCAGTCAGTCACCGTACCTCTAAAACCCAAAGCCCAGATTGCAGTACTTTATGGGACATACTTTAAATGTACAAAAGGCAGGATTACTTTTTGATCGATTAAATACATTTATTCAGGTCATTAAACAAATCCATCATGTGAAATTTCAGATGGTACTTTAATCAACTGAAAATAATCTCAGCCCATTGTCTGCTTTTGTCTGCATTGAAATGGAGCCTGACCCTGCTGGGCCGCAGTAGCCATGACAACAGGCCACAGATTGTCCTCGTCCACATTTTCCAGCACTGGAGACTTACAGTGCTGCTTATTTTATTGAAACACTTGGAAAAAGTCGGTTGAATAGCATCCAGAACTATGGTCTCCAACACTTTAATTAGCCTGGTATTTATACGGTTGCTAAGGGAAACAGAGTCAGAGGCGGCAAAGAGAGTTTTTTTCCATTTATTAAGTTTGAAGCCCACTTATACAAAACTCATGAACTGCTTTTAGAACACTTTGATAGCTTTTCCCAATGTTTGGAAATAAATTAGGGAGAAGTAAACAGCAACACACACAAATAAAAACATTTTAAAAAAAAAGAACGTGTTATGACAGATGAATATCCACGTGAGGAAGAGCAACCCTCACACAAAGGCATTGTTGTTTAGTCACATGTGCTACTCTTTCAGTTGTTAAACAAATTAAATGAAATCACTTTTAACCTTCTAAATAATGTTGGGGAACTTCAAACAAGTGTGAATCTTCAACTTGGAGGTTATCTTCCACTTGGTTTTGTTATCCAATGAGAAAATGGCTGGTGGATTACGTCATTTCAGACAGGTTATTACAGACATGTACATGGGTCATGCAAAGTGTTATGCCGTGACACTTTTCTCCTGAATTATTACTATCATCAGACATAAAAACAGCACATTAAACAGAGGTCTATAGAGTTTTGCTGTAAGTCCCAGAGGTTTTAAGAAAACAGAACATGCAATGCCGTTTGTAAATGCAGCTGTGCAAATGTGTGTGTGTGTGTGTATGCGTGTCACGGTATTCAATTTAAAATCCCTTTTTCCAGCTTTGTCCACACTGACCTATTTTATCGACAATAGATTTGTGTCTGTGTGAAGTGTCTGCTGACCTGTGACCCTGACAGAGTTAAGTGTGTGTGTGTGTGTGTGTGTGTGTGTTTGTGAAAGCCTCTGGTCTTGAAACTTCATCGTGTAGCGAAATACACATCAACCATTAATACTTACGATCATAACTCTTTCTTCATGAATCGACATTAATGTTCAATAATCAAAGAGTACTGAAGTAAAGTTCAACAAAATGCTTATATATCAGCACACTACTGAGATCTTTGCGTAAAAGAACGAGTGTGTGTTTTGCTCTAAGATCTTTGTAGAGCAACTCAGGAGCTGCTTACCAAAAGCAGTATTTATTATTATTATTATTTATGTTATTAAAATACCAATAAACAAACAAGCAGAGCAAAAGAAAAGAGAATTCGACTGGTCACAGCAAAATTTCTGTACACACATTTTAAGAAAGGAGAAAGAGGTTTGGCAGGGCGAGTAGACAGACTTCAGAGGGGGAATTGGGAAGGAAAAGCTGCCCCACAAAGGGGTACTTTGCTGAAGGTGGGGGATGGAGAGTGTGGTTTCGGCTGGCGAGCCGCTCACCTCTTCTTAGGGGCTTGGGCCGTACGTGGCGGGGTCACAGGTCGCCCTGAATTCACCCCGCTGTACTGATACTTTGCCTTCTTTTCTGATGGCTTCAGGATCTGAAAGAGAACAGGGAGTGTTTGTGTTTATTTGGAAAGCACAATGCATGCTTGTGTGCGTGCGTGCACGTGAATGATGCCACACCTGAAAAGAGCACATGAGTGACTCATCCACACTCATCATTCCACCGGCATTGTCAAACTCCCCGCAGTAATTTGGCGCTGAGAACAGAGTGACCAACTGCCGCTTCGCAAAGAATTCATAACCATCCTCAACCACCTGCAAAACACCACACACTCACTACACAACCTACAACACAACATCTACACGTACTACAAGTCAGAAAACACAATCACGGATGCTGATGCGTTGAATTGAACTGTTACCTGATGTGCCCTACAGATTAAGTCCAGGTCGTGGCGGTTCAGGAATTTGCTGACTACATCAGCACCAAACGTGAATGAAACGCCACGGTCATTCTCTCCCCATCCCTGAACGTCCTTATCAGGGTCCGACCACAGCAAATCACAAAGCAACCCTGCCAGAGCAAGAGACTTAGCATGAAATCACCTGAGAAAATGTGTCTGTGATATTTCACTATATCATCAGGGAGTTAATTAGGTGTGAAAATCTTGTTGATTACTTAATAATTGTATTAGTGGTCAATCCTTATTAAAAAGAATAGCATGTTTTCAATGACCAATGCTAATACTGACATATAGCAAGGTGCCTAAAGTGCTTAAAATAATTACAAAATGCTTTGGGAATAAACAATATATAAAAATGACAAGGCGCAACGGTGGCCTAGTAGGTAGCACGTTCGCCTCACAGCAAGAAGGTCGCTGGTTCGATCCTCGGAGTTTGCATGTTCTCCCCGTGGTTGCGTGGGTTTCCTCCGGGTGCTCCGGTTTCCCCCACAGTCCAAAGACATGCGGTACAGGTGAATTGGGTAAGCTAAATTGTCCGTAGTGTATGTGTGTGAATGAGAATGTATGGATGTGTTTCCCAGAGATGGGTTGTGGCTGGAAGGGCATCCGCTGCGTAAAACAAATGCTGGATAAGTTGGCGGTTCATTCCACTGTGGCGACCCCGGATTAATAAAGGGACTAAGCCGAAAAGAAAATGAATGAATGAATGAATAAAAATGACAAAAACTGAGTAATTGAAAATGTTGCCTTGCAAACTAATTAAGTTAAAGCACAAATAAGCTAGATGAAAAAAATAAAATAAACTTATATAAAATATAATTAAATCTAAATTACCATATTTAAGGGGGGAAAAGCCAAATGCATAAAAATTAACTGAAAATATTAAAAGGCTATCTGAAATAGCAATACAAATATAATAATATATAATACTAAAACAACACTGGTAATTAATGTTGTAAAACATGATAATTGATGATTAATTTCTAGGAAATCTAAATACCAGCAACAAAATTTGTTCAGAATCCATTAAAAGATTACAAAATTAATAAAATGTTGACAATTGTCAAGACTGTCATTAGCAACATTAGCTGTTTATTAGTACATACAATTTTACTGGTCTAAAACAACAAATATTCGTCACAAACACACCTGTATCTGGGACATCAGTTGGTCGCATAATTCGACGTATCTGTTCCATTGACTGCAGATCAGGAGAAAGACCTAGATGGAAACGAGAGAGACAGAAAAGTCAGAAAAAGAGAATGCATGAATAATTTTTAGACCCAGTTGCTCTATTTTATCAGGCCAAGTATCACTTCAATTAAACTATCCATCATTCATTCACTTGTTCTCACCTCCATGGCAACAGAAAATCTTCTCATCTATGATGGCAGCGATTGGGAGGCAGTTAAAGCAGTCTGTGAATGTCTTCCAGAGTTTGATGTTGAACCTGCGCTTGCCTGAAACAGACAAATGTGTATAACAATACAGATTGACGCATGACCTGAAATCTTGTCCAGCAGGTGGGAAAATCTTGAGAATAGATCATTGTTTGCGTCAGGGGTGAGGGGCGTTATGTTTATATATGCATGCTCAGATGCTCACACTCATCGTAGAAGCCATAGATACGGTTGATGGAGGCGCACTCATGGTTTCCCCTCAGGAGGAAGAAATTCTCTGGGTACTTGATCTTATAGGCCAGCAGGAGGCAGATGGTCTCCAAAGACTGCTTTCCTCGGTCCACATAATCACCCAGAAAAAGATAGTTTGCCTCTGGTGGAAAACCACCATACTCAAACAACCTCAACAGATCTGTGTACTGCCCATGGATGTCACCTAGAAAGAGAGAGTCATCATCATAAATCAATAAACTAACATGGATTTAGTTAGATTATAATAATATTTTAAAAAAGATCCAAGGCCTAAAGACCTCGACACCCAAAATTCAGGTTAATGACTTTGGCGAGCGCTCGCACACACACACAGACACAAACAGAGAGAGGTCTCAGGTGTGCCACAGAGAGAAAAGAAATGACCTCAAACCTATCCTCATTACATTTATATTTATAACCTGCTCTACTTACGCAGATTTCCAAAACCTTGAGATAGAGGCAAAGGAATGTAATTAAAAAGGCAGAGATTCTCCTCTGGAGAAGGAGAGAATCTAACCTACCACAGATTTTAAGTGGAGCCTCCAGCTCCAGCAGGATGGGCTGGCTGAGGAAGATCTCTCGAGATTTAATGCAGAGTCCTCGAACTTCTGCTTCCGTCATCTGAACGATCTTCCCAGGACGACATCCTCGCACTGGAACAGCAGACATCAGCATTAGTTAAGATCTGGTTAACATCAATTTCTATTCCAAAAGTGTGACAACTTTATTGCAGCCTCAATAACTGGGTCAAACGTGGGATTTTCTAATCACTCAATTCCCGAATTGGGCCACATACCATACTGTCCTTCACAGTAGCATATTGCTCACAAAAATAGACCTTCTCAATCTGGTAAACTGCACAGTCTGATTTTGGGAGCATCTGACTGATGAGACTTTTACTACCTGAAAGCAAAGGCCTGTTTATAAGGGGCTGCATAAGTGTTTTTGAGAAACTAGCTAGAGCTTGAACGTCACCAACAAAACTTTGGAAGATATTCCATTTAAGAGTTTAGCTCTGGGGCATTACTGGATATCCAAGAGAAGAAATATCCATTCTATTCTATTTTCATTCTTATGACTGGAAAATAATATGTATTTATTTTTAAAAAATTAAATTAAAAACTCACACCTATAGTACCGATACAGCACAACAGTAAGCCTCTGGCAATCTTTTTTTTTACAATACCTAATTAACCTTTAAAGACAGACGTTGTGAACTCTGAGGTTAATCAACTCTACATGCTTTTGTTAAACTATTTTTTTTTGCATTTCTTTAAATCAACCTTTTCTCCATTGTTTTTAATTGAACATTTGCAATGGTTTATAACATTGTTCTGTCCTACACTAAAGCTCCTATACTTCTTTGCTTCAAATCAAAGTTATTTATGTTGCTATTCACATTGTGGTTGGAGGGACATTTTTTAATCTTTAATAAAAAAAATATTTTTTGGAAACCAGTGCTACAGAAAGTGGATTGTAATTCATGTGCTCTATATCAGATCAGCACATTAAAAACCATGGCTAATATTTTCAGATGTTTGTCAGACAGGTCTCTTCCTGTTTAAGCGGGCCAAAACAAGTTGTTAAGTGGACTTTGACAATAGTCAAAAGTCTTGCTGTGCAAGATGTCAGGTTGACAATGACACCTGACGCCTTAAACCAATCAAGGTCTAATGGTGACAAATACCAAGAAAGATTTATGATACATTGATTCATATTCACATATTTATACATATTCAAACTTTTTTAGTAATTAAGCAATTTATTTTCTTTAGTACGGATACATTAATCTTTATACAAATTTAAAATAAATACTTTCACATAGTCACAAAATTTCATTCATAAAAAATCTGTTCCTTTGACTTTTCTAGCAACTATAAAATCTAAAAAAACTGACCACAGATATCTGAGTAGAGTATTATGATAAATAAACATTTAGTTAACACAACTATTGATTAATCATCTGATTATGTGGGCAAGTGAAGAGGGAAATTATATTACGGTTATAATGACATCATGGTTACATTACAAGTAATTAACTATGTAAATATTATTGCTTTTTACAGCATTCACTTAAATCATGTGTGGTCAATACCATTAAATATCATATTAGACTTGCACTGTATGTGACAAAAAAAACAAAATTAAATGAGCAATCGCAATGGTTTGTTTGACAATTAATTAAGAACAAATATTTGTGACAGACCCAATCAACATTTCTATGTCATATCCTACACACTGCTGTTTATGTGAGTGGGAATCTTGAGAGTGTCTGGAATTCTGCTGGAATGTTCCTGCCCCGCCAAGCTGATAGTACAGACTTAAACTATTTCGCTGAGAGTTTTGTCTAAAACGTTCTTTTGAGGGAGGAAAAACTACAAACAAGAACCCGTAGAAATAATTCACTCTGGGGCAGCGAGAACAACATATTAGAAAAGTGAATGTGCTGTGTGTGGGGGGGAGAAAAGTTAAATAGCTGAGAGACAGTATATATGTCACTGAGATGGAAAACTTGCACTCTTTTCTTACAGCCATGAAAACGGTTATATAATGGCGCTAACCATTTTAGTCTTCAGGCCTTCCACCCTCACAATATCCCACACACACCAGAAATGTTGGAGACTGTTTGAAAAGAATGCTGTAACCCCAACTAGTGTGTATGTGTGTGTACAGTGGAAGGCACTTTATGAGATTGCATGCATGGTACCATTTGTACAGATTGAACCGTGTGTGTGCAAGTCTAGTAGCTGATGAAATGTCCCTGTTTTTGCAGCATGACTAAACATAAGAAAAATCTGATTGTGTGTGTTTGCGCGTGTGTTCAACAAGTAACCATTCAGACCAGTCTGAACTAGATTATGAGTTGGCCAGAAACAACTTATTAAAAGCAATCGACTGCACAAAAATAAAACAATAACATTGCAATATTTTGTTTTTCTGAGATTCATAGTGCAATATGAATACAATTTGTTCAAATGGCTTTAATTGAAAAGAATTCCTAATTTCAGATCGACTGGGTTAAATTTGTAAATATAAATCTTCATAAAATATAATACAATTAAAAACATTAATAAACACAACAAATAAACAGAGCACTATTGCTTTCTGGGTAGTCTAACAGTGTTAAGGCACAGAAATCGAATAATCAAATATAAAAGAACACCGTTTAGCCTTCATCATAAAAATGATTGAAAACAATTAATCTTTGCTAAAGCTACAAATGTTATAATTTCTTGTGCCCAAATGCTTTAAACTGTGCTTGAATAAATGCTTGAGTAATTGAAATGAAATAATGAATGGAAATTAGAAAAGCTACAATTGCCATGCACATCTTGTCAGGGAAGCACAGTGTGATCAGTAATAAATCATCTTCAAAGGCCAGAGGACACTCTCTGTAAAACTGTAAATAGCCAAATAAATAATAAATAAACACAAAGAAACCCAGGAACTGCTTTAGCATGACTAATTAATCTCATTAATACACTAATAATGTGAGAGTATGTGATTGGCCAAGCACAGAAAAGTAGTAAATAACCTTTATTCAAGTATACAGTTATCTGTTTTCCATGACTTTTCCAAAACTTTGTGGGTTTTTCCAATGCTATCTCACGGCAATTCGTAAATTTTCATTTAGTGACTAATTCGTATGAATTTGTACGATCTAATTCGTACAATTTAGTATGATTTGCTCATCACCCAATGATGGTTGGGTTTAGGGGTGGGGTTGGGTGCCACGCCTCCTTTTTTAAATCATACATTTTTGTACGACTGAACTCGTACGAACTCGTACGAATTAGCCACTAAACTGGCAAAACGTAAAATGCTTACGTTTTCTCGTGAGATCAGGCTGGTTTTTCTGTTTTTCCAAAACTTTTCCAGGCCTGGAAAATGCCTTGTCAAATTCCATTACTTTTCCAGGTTTTCCATGACCATATGAACTAGGGCTGTGCAATATGGACAAAATAATCATATTTCGATTTTTGGAACGAATATTGCGATTGCTGGCAGCTGTTGTTGCTTTTTAAAACAAGCTACACACACACATTATACATGTATTCAGTGCACAAGAAGTGCAGAACAAAACATTCCACGAGGTTTAAAAAATAAAATTAATAAAAAAGTTTAAGTTAAACTTTAGTAAAATTGTCTTTAAATAAGACAGCAGAAAATAAATTAAGATTAGTTTACTTCAACTCTAGCTGAAAAAAACATAGTAAATTAACAGAATATTGCAGCCTTTGCCATTTAGAAATTGCATGTGCTTAAATCACGATTTTTTTGTGATTGCGATTAATTGCACAACCCTAATATGAACCCTGACTCAACTGAACGCATGTAGTGACTCTGGAGTAAACCCATGTTATTATATGTTGGCAATTTCACTTGCAGCATTTACTACACACAACTGCATTTCACCACAAGCAACACAAACAGCTGTCACTATCAAGGAATGTCATTGTCATCCCCAGTCAGGTAAGCACTTGAAGATTAAAGGTGTGGTTTCTTGCAGTACAAAAAATGTGATCTACATGATTAAATGTCCTTGTGGTTTAGCTTATATCGGTAAAACAGGACGGTGTTTAAAAACACGAATTGCTGAACACAGAAGTTATATACGATTAAACGATCAACGAATTCCCATTTCTGATCATTTTAATGCATTGAAACACAACCTTTCGACATTACGATATATTGGCAATGAACAAGTGAAGGCTTCAAGAAGGGGTGGAGAAATTGATGGACTTTTCTTGCAGAGGGAAGCATTGTATATTTACACACTAAATACATTGTCTCCGAGAGGTTTAAATTTGGATTTTGATTTGAAATCTTTTTAGTAATTGTATTTATGTATCTTATATTGTCATATGTATACTAAATGTATGTGTACATATAATTTCTTCTTCTCCCCGGTTCCCCCCGGTTTATCTGTAATCTGTTTTTTTTTTCTTCTGTAATCTCATTTTTTTGCAATGGTATGTATGCATTTCATATTGTGCTATGTATATTGTTGTACTGTTTGTGTGTGTGCTTGTTTACAGGCCTGTTGGCTGATTGCGGTGATTGTTTGCAGGTGTGATGTGTAGAGCTGTACGACTATATCTTGAGTTCTCCAATTGTATTGTTTACCCTGAAAAAGACCATGTAGGTCGAAACGTTGTGTGACAAACATTTTTTGAGAGCTAAAGTGGCAGTGTGCCGATTTTCTTTTGATCTTTTGCTACTGTGTTTGTTTTTGATCGAGCACCTGTCACTGAGATTCCTGGATGTGCGCATGTTTTTGTTTTTTATTTTCCTTATTTAAAACATTAAAAATGTTTACAGATTGATATTTTTCTGATAACTTTCCCATAACTCTGTGGTTAGTTGTTTGGGAAAACATAAACAGTTGTTTCAATATAATGTTAAATACTTTCTATGTGAATTTATGTTTTGAGTTTTACTGCAAACGTCACATCCATAATGCTGGAATTACTACAATCTGTGTGGTAAATGTTGCTCCATCTGAAAGCACATGCTGGAAGTTTACAAGAACTGGCTTTACTGACAAAATCCCCATGATAAACAAAATGACCTTTGATTATTCTCCCAGCTCTACTTTCACTCTATCAAGGTTGATCTTTGCCATGACTCCACAAATTACAAGGGTTCTGAACTCTGGTGCTGGATCAACTATAAATTCGACACCTCTAGCAAAGTGGCTACTGCTGATGCGTATTACGCACATCGCTATATCAGTGCTGAAATATCATACTATGCACCTCTGCAATCAGCTACAATTTGTAAGGCATTTTAAAATTAACGCCTCGCTCTGATTCCCTTTTCATCATGTTTGGGTCACATTACATAATAATACATAAGCACCAAATGAGACGGACAAGCTAAACTGATTCACTTTCCCAAAGCATCATTTTACGGAAATCCACAAGATTATCCAAGTCCTGACGGGCAGCTATTAGACCTCCATGGGTGCAGCAGCAGGCCGGTTGATCTTCACAGATAGAGAAGTGTGATCAGGAGACACAGATGGAACATGAGAGAAACATACAGAGATGTGTTTGTGAGACCATGAAAATCGAAGAAGTGCGAGGAGCCGAGAAGCAGGGTCATACAGTATCACAGATGGCATTGCTGAGTGAGGGTCAGCAGGAGGGTCTAGGGACAGATGGACATGCACAAGGCCATATCGGTTATCAGGGTGGTGCAATAATCCACGGCGCTTTCCTTTATCAAAAGTAACTGAACAGCAGAAGTTTGTGTAGCAACAGAAGTCACTGAGAGAGACAGAAATAATCCATGGTAGATCATAATCCTAGTCCCTCGATACAGAAACA